>VDFB02253700.1:0-116195 GCA_007258455.2 Sequoia sempervirens | reverse complement strand
AACTCCATTAGGTGTCTTCATACAGTAGTTATTGCATTCAACTTGATCTGGCACTTCCCCTATTTCGTTGTCCTAGTCTTCCTTTTACTGCGGGTTACAACTTCTAGTTGCTATAGGCTACAATTCTTTTTGAGTTGCAAGAAGTTAATCCATAAAACAAATATACAAAGATAACTACCATAATTAAACATATAATTTCATCCATATTTCATACATACTTACATATAAACTATGCAATGCTACTATATTATAACCATATTTTCATTACTATGATTTAGGTCCAAGGTTGTATAATAAACATGAAAAGATAGCATGGCATAAGGGTATTTTCTGAAAGGTTTATCTAATAGTGTTTGAAATTATGCATAAAAGCAACAAAAAATAGGTTAATAATTGAACCCATCATTCCCACCAACTATACTTTTACTTGTTCTCAAGAAAAATACTAGGGGTACAAATTATATAACAAGGTGATCTCCCTGAGGTCCATAACAACATCAAATCCCTTGACCCTCTTTAATCAAAAACCTTTGTAAGCTACAAGTTGTCTCATTCTAATATTCCTAGCTTTCTCAAATTCCTCACCTTTCTCCCCGGTCCAATGTGGAACAAGATAGAGTAGCATAGGTGGATGGAATGTAAGGGATGCCCAATGAATTCCTATATCAGCACCAATTCTTATGTATCTATTTACCCTTTCAAGCATGGTGGTAAAATTGTACATGGAATGAGGTTCCTTTCTCTACAACTCTAGGGTCAAGCTGTTCCATCTGCTTTGCATATAACTGTAACATTGCTGACCCAAACCCATAGCTAATGTTTGCATTCTTTTGTAATTTTTTGTCCTTAGTTCATATTTTTTCTTCCTACACCTTTATGATCCAAGAGTTTCAACCATTCATCTATAACTGCATTAGGGTCTTTAGATTCTTTCCTTATGGGGAGAGCAACTGATTTCTCCCTCTCCTCATATTCTTCCATTATTTCTCCCTTGAATCATTCATTCGTGTAATAAGATGCTAGTTTCCTTACTTGAAGATCCCCTACAAACATCAGAGGATTCCACACTGTTTCATCCAACACCACATAATTGTGAAAATAGTATTCACACAATTGATCCCAATCCTTAGGTGTAGAATCAACAAAAAACATTAAGAAACTCAAATTTTCTACTCATCCCAATTGATTGATTACTAATTAGCCTACTACTGGATAACATATTGGGAACCTTGAGATATCACAATCTATGTCCGAAAGGTTTTAAAATTAACCAAATAACTCTGAATATTTAACCTTTAAACAAAGACCAATATCCTCTGAATTTTGTCGAGGTACAACTCCCTCACAAGATTTTCAATGAATTTAAATGCAAAAATAAATCATGTATGCTTTTAACTAGAAATCAGTAAAGGAAAACCCATTATCAATAAAATTCCTAAATACCAGATGTGAGATTCAACAAGCAAGAACAATTGGCACAAAGACCAATTTTAGCTAAACTATTCGAGAATAGAATATACACCCAAATACCATATGAGAAATGAAATTAACTATGAAGACAACTGCATCACTTACACAAAGATAAGATAAGTATTCAAATGTTCTCAAATACAAAGATTTAAGAACCTAGATTAAATTCATAAACTGAATGCGCCAAGACAAACAATAATTTCATTCATAGCAAAATAATGTATTGAGTAGTTTCAAAGTGTCTAGAGAGAGAGCATATGAAAATAGATACAATTAAATAGATAGATGAGTAACCACCTCTTTTCATGTCCATAGCCAACCAAAATTCAAAAAGACAATAAACAAAATAAAACAACTGAACCATCACGATGGTGTCACTTCGTTTCCTGCTTCTGGGGTCACCAAAGGTTTCTTTCACTAGGCCTGGAAAGCTTTAAGGATGTGTAACAACTCCTTATGCTGAGGAATAGCCACATTTTTCATCCTCACCTTCCATGTCAGATGATTATGTTTATATTTCTCCAAGTAGCATTCTTCATGAGATTGATTACTTGGGATGTGACCAAATGTAATTCGCTAAGCTTTTGTAGGTGCTCGACATTGAGTGAAGGTGAATCAAGTGTTTCCTTAATCATTTTTTGGAAACCATCTATTAGAATCTTGGTGTCCATGTCATTCCTAATCTCACCTTTATCTTGGAGTAATCTAAGAGCCAGGTGCTGATGCAGGGATAGGTGGCCTTCAACTACATCAACACAATTCAAGTTAGTTCAATCCTCAAAAGATTCACAATACCTTCACAAATCACATTTTCAATCTAACTCTACCCTTGGCTAGTAGGTTTGTAGACTGATATTTGGAAACTTTTCTCACAATCCACTTATCAACTACAAAGACTCTTGATAGATTTGAACCCCCTTTTTGGCCATCTTTAACATGTTTCAAAACCAATATAGGTTCCTTTTGAACAATTCACTCTAACTCTTGTGACCACATTGTCCTAAAAGACCAATTAGGTCTATTTTTCAAAGAAAGTCCTCATAAAACTCACAAGCAACTTAAGATAACTTATCAAACCTTATAGACAGACAACACAAAGCCACTTTCAACAACTTTTAGGTCTCCAAACCCTCATCCAACTGTTGCTATAGTAAACCCCCAATTTCACCATTAGAGGGTAGGGTTTAATCAAACTAGGGATTCCCAACCTCTCAAAACCATAAAATTTCCTCCAACATGCTTTAATATGTCTAAAAATTCTCACAAGTCCAACTCTTAGCATCTACACAACTTATTTAATCAAACTCTCTCTTTAAACCCTCAGGACAATCATGTTTTTGTTTCCCAAATCTCATCATACATAACAAATCCTACTCCATACTATCCTAGACTAACATTTTATGCCCATTTCATAGAGACACAATGAACACAATTTGTGGAATGGGCTTATTCCATGTTTAGGGCTTTAAAACCTTACCACTGCACTCACATACCTGCTAAAAGAAAATTTACAATATATCAACTAAAAAACAATTAAAATCCCTCAAAATGGATTCAATTTGAAGCTAGGACCAATATTCAATAGATTCCAAAGTTATTTGGACAAGAGCTTGATGTATGACCACGTACAAGTGCCTACAACATAGATTTGAATGCAAAAAATACAAAATTTAACTAAGAAACGTGGGTATTTTTATTGATTCTCCATCACCAATGTTTCAACAACCATGTAGAACAAAGAACAACAAGTATTTAAAAATTTCTCTTATGAAATTCCCTCCAAAACCGACTAACTACCTTACAAATTCCACTTGACCTTTCAGTTTCCCCAAAATTGCATTTTTTTGCAATTACAACTTTAACAATCTTTATCAATCTTTCCATTTTTACACCTTTAACCCCTTAACCTCCTAAAAACCATTAAATATGACTCAAGAAAACCTACAATGGTCTAATAAGACCTTATTTAACAAAATCAAAGACCTCACACACTAAACCCTACAAAACCCTTAATTACATATTTGGATCTTTATGCATCATTTGACAATATTGCTTTGTTTTTACAAAATTGGACTTCTAGACACATTCAAGTGGTCAATTAGATCTTATGGACACACTTAAGACCCAAAGAATCCTAAAACAACCTATTCCAAACCAAACTAGATTAAGTTCAGATAGAAGAAGATAGGTGCTTCTGCACCAGGTGCCTAGTGCTTCTTCTAAAATAGTTAGTGCACTCATCAATGATTTCCTTAAGCTTATGTAAACTCTGTTTAGAAATCTACAACTTCCACTCCACCCCTTTTTTCCATGCCAAGTAACAGGTGTCTAAAGCATTTGGTATAATATACTCCACAACTAGATTCTCCATATCCTAGCTTAACGTCAACTTCAATTTAGTTTGATAATTGTTCCATAACATATCCTCCTTTTCAATCACAGTGATTTCATCCCCCAAATTGGTCTTCAAAGCGATTGTTTCTTGGTAGAATTTTATGGATTCAAAAATGACAAATCTTCCCTTTTTAATCAGAGACTCACTCCAATCATCTGCAACCTTACTCAAGGTTTTACAACTTTTAATTTTGATCATGGCCTCCATTCCAACTAGAATTAGAGACTCTACAGAGGAATCAACTTGAGAAAGGGGTTGAGGAACAAGCTCAAAGATATACCTTAGAAATTCAGTTAAGTATCAAAGTTGGGCCTTTAATTCATTGTTACTTTCTTTATCCTTTTTTGATCTTTCAACCAATTTGGCCGTAGACACCTAAAAAATCTAAACATCTCCATCTCTGGTAGGAGGGCCAAGGTCTATTTTGTTTAACTCAAAATCACTTGCTGCTATTTTGGTAACATTCTTTTGTGCTGAAGGGTGTACAATCTCTATTTGGAGGCTTCCTGATTCCGTATCATCTATCAACCTAGTAGTAGTCATTAACTTTTTCAATTTTGGGGCTGAAGTTCTCTGTAGCAATTGGCCCACCATGTCCTACTTAGGTAAACTAGGTTGAATAGCCTTTCTTTTCATTAAAAAAGAGTCTTCCAACCAGGTTGGAGTCACTGAGACCTTGGTTGTCTTAAAACCTGAAGGTTCAAATAATATCCTAGTAACTGGAGGGGTGTTCTCTGTAGATGCAATTTCTTGTGGCTTCTAAGATGTACCTACTTCTCTAACAGATGATTCATCCTAAAAGGGAGAGGAATTGATATTTAGGGTTTCCAAACCCTCTTCTTCCTCATCTCCTTCATTCTCTCTTTCTAGAATAGATAGGTTAAATATATCTTCTCCACAGGTTTGTGAAAACACATTCTTGTCTAGTGGATCTTCGCCACCATCTCCTTGAGCCCCTGATGGTAATGACTAGGAAGTATCACCAATTGATTGCCCACTTGCAGAAGCTTGAGAAGTTCCCTCAAAAGGTCATGAATCTTTAGACCTGGTGTGGGGATGAGACTATTTTGTTCTTTTCTTGGTCACCCACTCTCTTGTTCTAGTCAAGACATTGGTAGTTCTTGCCTCAATGGTCTCTTTCTACCACTCCAATTCATGGTAGGGATAGGCTAGTTTTCTATCAACTCAATATGCATTGGGTCTACCATGTTAGACCCATCTTCCATAGTGCCCTATAGATACCACTTCAAATCATAGATGATTATCTATTCCATTTCCAATCTCATCCAACTCCTTTTCTTGACTTCATATTCTTCAAAATAGTTAGCTCAATAATCTTCAAGGTTAGGCTGGTGATAAAAATTAGGGCTTAATTTTAGATTATTTTTAATAATATCCTTTAAATCAAAAGGAACTCGCTCGTCATATGAAAGCATATTATACTTAGATAGTTCCTTTTTGAATATTTAGGGCATCAAACATTGATTGACAGCTATAAGAACCAAAACCAAAAGGAAAGTGAAATGTCAATATTTTCGTACCTTGGTACAATATGTTTTCATCAGCCAACTGCCCGCTTACTTCAATGAACACCCATTTATCTTCAAGGTATTTAGGAAATTTGATTAGAAATCCTACATACCCACCAACCCTATGTAGGATAATCTATGAAACTGAATAAAATGGCTGCAATAGAAGTCTACAAATTGTATTGCTTGAGGTGATAACCTCATCACAGGATGTCCTTGTAACTCCCTGACCATCCTCATAGTGAAAGTTTCAGTCACTCTCTTGAAACATTGAAATATTTTATGAAGCTGCAACTTATCAAAATAATCATAAATAGGCACTTTCTCTGGAGGTAAATCACTTAGTATTAATCCAGGCCAAGGTCTAGTGCTGGCAATGGCGTATATCAATTATGAGGACATCTAGAAGAACTTGTTGAGGGTAAAGAATGTCATCAACTCATGTAGACGGTCACTGATAATTTCTTCCCAATCCAAGAATTGTTGTCTGCTTAACATAATTTGGATGAAGAAGTACATCTATTCCTCAAATCCATGAATGTCTTCATTTCCCCTTACCCTGTGTAGTAACACCACAATGTTAGCCACTTCTTCCACAAAATGGATTATGTGCAGTTTACGGGGAAATTGGGACTTATTCCTCTTAGGCTTGGCCAAACAATTCTTTGCTATTTCATTCTTGTAAACCTCTTTCTTTGAAAAAAAATCAATTTGAGAATTTTTCATATTCATTGGTGAATACTCGTCCTTTTGGGATTCTTAGACAAGATGTGAAGGTGGACCTTTGGAATTTCAGGACTAGTCGATTATCTTCTTTCCTAACCTCTCATGTCTAAGAATTATAGTGCCTAATTCATTCTAGGATGAGTTCAAAGCATTGCACTGCTAAAGGAAATGTGGCAACCTCAATCGATCTGCTATCAATTATGCATTCAGTGATGGGTGGCAGATTTGGTTTACTAAATTTACTTCTTATTTCATCTAAACTCACAAGCCCTAGATAGGTATCTCTGATTTCTTGGCCCTCATAGGTTAGTACAAATACATATTCATAACCCACATAATTTACCCTTTCCATGAATAAGAGTTTATAGCTCAAAAAAATAAAACCTTCTAAAATGTAGGCAAAAATAATCCAGGAAATCAAACTGAAACAGGTGACTACTATAAATACCTCAATAGCAAATCCTGTAGCTGAAATTCAGCATCCCATCTGGCTCATCCTTGAAGAACTTCATCACAATGAGAATGTTTTTCCATCACTTTAAACTCTCTTAAAACTTCACAGAAAAACATGGGAGTAGATGGGCATTTAATATCTTAAATTGCTCCATGACACGTGGTAGCTGTCGCTTCACCATTTTCAATATAACCACCTTTCAAAATTTTGAAAGAAAACATCTATAAGCGGTAAAGTGGAGGGTTTAAAAAATTATACAAAAGTGTTCCTGAGTTCAAACAACATGTCAAGATGCCACTTAACTATTAATCATCACATAGGCAGTAAAAGAAAGTTTGACAAACTACAAAAAACATTGCCCGGGTAGAGAACACGAAAAAGTGATATAAAACGAGCTCAAGCGACAAGGTAGGGGGTTTAGTGAACTATACAAAACATTGCCCAGGTTCAAAAAATTATGTAAAATACCACCTAAGTAGAACTAAGCCACTTATAAGTTGGTGGATGACTTTTTATTAAGCAAGGAAAAATTATAGGGTAATAGTGGCTCTAACTGGGGACGAAGATTGACCAAGATGAAGTAATGAACCCAAGCCCAGATTAGTATGATTAGTGCCTTCCCCATTGGGAAACATAGTCAACTAAAGTGAAACAAACTCTCTAGCACTTAAGAAACAAACCACCTATTATGTAAAATACCACCTAAGTAGAACTAAGCCACTTATAAGTTGGTGGATGACTTTTTATTAAGCAAGGAAAAATTATAGGGTAACAGTGGCTCTAACTGGGGACGAAGATTGACCAAGATGAAGTAATGAACCTAGGCCCAGATTAGTATGATTAGTGCCTTCCCCATTGGGAAACATAGTCAACTAAAGTGAAACAAACTCTCTAGCACTCAAGAAACAAACCAAAACAAAACCAAAATAAATCCAAAACCCTAGACTAACTATATACAAAAGGGGACTATAAGGTGATCAAAGCTGGTAGAGTTTCAGATCTTTCCCATTATAAGTAATAGGAAAGGGGTTCTCGTTAGGATATGTGAGATGAAAAGTATTAGGACCATACTCATGAGTGAATTTAAAAGGAACAATCCAAAGTGAGTCAAACTTCTTATGGTTGCCTTTGGGCTCTCTGCGCATGTCCCATAGAAAAACTGAATCTCCCACTATAAACTTTCTCGGTCTAGCATTTTTGTCAAAAATATTCTTGACCTTTGCTTGATGTATGGTTATCTTATCAACATCTCTTCTCGCTATTCCTTAATCTTAGTCAAATACAAAATCCTTCTTTCTAAGGAATCAATGAATTCAACCTCCTTAATAGTAGTTTGTAAATTGCAAATTGATAGTTCCAGTGAAAGAGGAAGTGCACTTTCTACCCCATATACCAGATTGAAAGGGGTCATCCCAATAGCTCTCTTAGGAGTCATTCAATCTTCCCATAGAGCTTCATATAATATTTTATGCTAGTCTTTCTAGTTTTCATCAACTAGTTTCTTGATAATGCTTATCAAATTCTTGTTGTTCGACTCTGCTTGACCATTCCCTTGAGGATAATAGTCAGCTAAATGAGATAGGAAGATTCCATAATCATAGCATAAAAGAAAAATATCACTAGAGGAAAAACTGGTCGCATTGTCAGCAACTAACTTGTGTGGAACTCCATACTTGACTAAAATACTTTCATTAATAAAATCACATACTACTTCCAAAGTGGTTCTCTTGATTGGAATCATTTCCACCTATTTGGTGAAGGTATCAATGGCTGTGATGATGTGAGTATGACCTCCAATGGACTGTGGGCTAATTGGGCCTATGAAATCAAGACCCCATTGCTGAAATGGTCCATTGATAACCACAAAATTAAGTAGTAAGGCTGCTAATTGAGGTCTTCTTGTAAACAACTTGCACTTTTCACAATTGGCCACCCAGTGATAAGCGTCTTTGAACATCCTAGGCTAGTAGTAACCATGCCTTATAATTTTGAAAGTAGTCACAGTGGAAGAGAAGTGACCTCCACAAGCCTCACTATGGAAACTAGTAAGCAACCGTTCCTATTGAGCTTTATCCACACACTTCAAGAATGTCCCATTTATGCTGCATTTGTATAAGGTTTCACCCCAAATAACATACTTAATTTCTTTCAATTTCAAATTCCTTTTCTATTTACCTGAGAGGTGCTTGGGGCATTTCCCATATGTGAGAAAGTACGCTATATCAGAAAACCATTTGTCTTGCAAACTGATGGTCAAAACCAATGGTAGATCCTCATCTTCTTCTTCTTCCTTAGGACTTTTCGCCATCAACTGACAGAGTCCTATTCCTCTAACTAACTTTGTAGGCTTTAGATCTTAGTCGTACTCTTGCACCTTTGCTATCTAGCTGCCCCTCCTATTGCAATCAATATCCTATTGAGTCAATATGCTCTTAACAACAGGATATGACACATATACTACTAAGTGGGAGTGCAAAATATAGAAGCAAAATTGCTTAACTACCTTGACCACTGCAAATGCATGTTTCTCAATTTGAGAATAATTTAACTCATGTTTCTTTAAGGGCTTACTCATACAGGAAATTGCTGCTTGAATTTTATCCTCATTTTCTTGTAGCAGTATGGCAGATGTAGTATGTTCAAAAGCATAGCAATATATGATGAATTCTCTCTTAAAATCATGACTAACTAGGATAGTAGCTTGAGCAATTTCTCCCTTGATATTTTGAAGGCTTGTTTCCTAGCCTCGTTCCACTTAAAAATCTATTTTTCCTTCATCATGTCCACAATGTTAGTAATTTCAAAAAAAATATGGAACAAATTTTCTCAAGAAATTTACTTGGCCAAAAAAAGACTTCACACTAGTCCGGTTTGAAGGAAGGCTCAATTTTAAGATAACCTTTAATGTATTTGGATCTATTCTAATACCTTCCTTTGACACAATGTGACCCAAAATTTTACCCTCAGTAACAACAAAAATAGACTTCTTGGGATTAAGAGAGATACCATGTTCTTTACATCTTTGTAAAACTCATTCCAGATCTTGCAAGTGATCTATTCTTTTCTTAGAGAACACTGTTAAATCATCAAGGTAGATGACTATAATCTTGTTTTTGAGGTCACTAAAAGATAGATCCATAGCCCGCTGAAAGGTTTCTCCTATGTTAATGAGTCCAAATGGCATCCGATTATAAGTGAAGGTTCCCTAGGGCATGGTGAATGCCGTTTTGTGTTGATTTTCTTCTGCTACACTGATATGATTGTAACTAGAGAAGCCATCCAACATGGACATCATTTCCAAACCA
The DNA here is from genome assembly GCA_007258455.2 of Sequoia sempervirens. Lineage (NCBI taxonomy): Eukaryota > Viridiplantae > Streptophyta > Pinopsida > Cupressales > Cupressaceae > Sequoia > Sequoia sempervirens. Next base: position 106,316 of record VDFB02253700.1, on the reverse strand, counting down.
ACCATTTCTTGTAAGATATGATCCATGTTAGGAAGAGGATAGTTATCCTTTAATGATGCTTGATTAAGATTCCTGAAATCAACACATATTCAAATTTCTCCATTTTTCTTGTGAACTGGTACAATGTTTGCTACCCAAGTAGAATGATGTATGGGATATATGATCCTTGCTTTCAGCATCTTATCAATCTCTTTAAAGATCACATTAGTTATCTTGGAATTATAATTCCTCTACTTCTATCTGAAAGCAACCTTCCCTTCTTTAAGTGGTATATGATGTTGAAACTTCCCATCCATGAAGCTTTTCAAGTCATCGTAACACCAAGCAAAAACCTCTTTATACTTAATCAACAGGGCTATCAATTTTTCTTTCTCCTCTAGGGAGTAGCATTTTCCAATGTAAACCATCTTAGGGGAATTAGGGTCCCCAATATTAACTGCTTCAAATTCATTGGAGTGTCCAACAAAATCACTCATCTTCCATTTTATAGAGTGATCATGGTAGTCAAATAAGTCCTCAAGAGAAACCAACCCTTTAGGTATTTTATTCCCCTTCAACTGAATTATTTCATCTTAAAGGCCACCCATACTACTAGGACAAAAATATTTACATTGATTATCTCTTTCTTTAAAGAATATTTGAGAAAAAGCATCAACATTTTCTAAGAAGGCCTGAATTTGTCTATCATCTTCAAAGCCCTGCCAATGATTAATGTTTTCAGGAATGTTGGGCTGATAAATTAACTCAATCCTATAGGAGTTATCTTTAAATTCTAGGTGTGGAAGGAGCAAGGAAGCTGAGACTGCTAGTGATTCAACCTTTGTGTTGAATTCCCTAGGAATGGATTCTATTGAAAAGGCATCAATACTTTCAATGGTAGTCCAAACTCGATTTTGATAATGCCTCAACCTTTCATTCTTGATAGTGAAAACACTCTACACCTTTTTAGCAATTAGTTCTGCATCTCCCAAAACTTTAATCATCTTTATTCCCATACCCTTAGCTTCGATTAATCCTAACAAAAGGGCTTCATATTCAATAGTATTGTTGGTATTCTTAAATTCTAACTTATAAGCAAAAGGAAATTGCTCACCAGAAGGAGAAATAACAATGACCCTTACTCCTAACCCAACATGGGAACAACTTCCATCAAACTCCATGGTCTAGAGCTTGATTTTTGAATCTGGAATATGTATATCATCTTCTTTTTCTTCTCCCGAGAAAAGCATAAAATTTCCAAACTCATTTTCTTTGTACAAGATTTGTGCTTTAGGATCTTCATACTTGAGCATAGTTATTTTGGCTTTTGACTTAGGTTCAAGGCACACTTTCTCCTTTCTGATAGGTATAGTGACATATGACTAATCCAATTGTATGTCTCCTCCCAAGTCTTTACAAAAACTCCTGCTCAGAAGCATACCATAACTAGTAGGTATATCTACAACCAATATGGTGAGTTTGAGTCACTTGTTTGGATAAGATGCAAGTGCAACTTGAGCATCTTTAATTTTTCCAAGGGAACCTTCTTGGAGTTCATTGAATATCATTTTTTCAATGTCTTAGTCATTTCTAACCCTAGGGCTTTAGCAATTTGTGTGGGAATGAAATTATCATAAGCTCCTAAGTCAATGATGCAATTGCTATCTTTGAACCCATTTACAAATAATGATACATAGAATAGGTAGGGTTTTGAGAGCGTTTTACTACTATATGCAAGGTTAGTGGCTAAATCCTGGGGTTTGATCATTGTTTCATTTAGGCTTGCATGCGATTCAAAATGTCTTGGCCTAACATATTCAATCAAATTGTCTAATTCCTTAGGATTCATCTTTAAATACTCAGCCTGAGAAATATGAACTTTAGTATTTTTACAAAATTCCACAATATCAAAAGCCCCTGTTTTACCTTCTAGGGATGGTACACTAGGATTTTTAGGAGAGTTATTAACCACACTTTGTGAAATGTTTTCACCCTTGGAAGTTACACCAAATTTTGCAAGTAAAACCTTAGGGGAATTTGGAGTACCTTTTTGATTGTGATGTTTTTGGCTTCTAGTAATAGCAACATAGGTAGCATCATCCAAAGTGATGTAAACATCTCCTCCTCTATCATCATCAGGTTCAAATTCTAAGTATCTATTTGAAGAGTCACCATATTGATTTGATGAAGTACCTTCCTCTATGACTTTTTCAATAAATTCTTTGGTAGTGGTCAATTGCCTAAACCTATTCATTTTGAGGCAGTCAACACCATCATGATCAGATGTGAGGTGAAAGACACACATGTTCTTTTTATTGTCTAAAGGAGGAGCTTCAATTGCTAGCCTTTGTTGAATTGGAGGCAAAGGCAATGTCTTATTTCCTAGTTGGAAATTTTTCCTCTTGGGAATATCTTGATAGGGTTGGTTACCTTTTGACATCTACCTTTTGAGAGCAATTATGTCATTAGCCAATCTCTAGATCATAGGATCAGAGGAAGTAGTAGGAAGCACTTTGTTCATATGCCATTCTTTTTTCCATTTCCCAATTGAAATAAAATCATCCTCTAGTTCAACAACCAATGCCTGTGTAGCTTCTAGAGTATTCAATGGTTGCCTCTTTAAGAGAAGAACAATATCAAGTTGGTGTGCATTAATGAAGAAACATTTTTTCATTTTTGTAGAGGGTCTCTTAGCGACAACAATTTGATTCACTATCTTGTTAAACTTGACCACAAAGTCTCTCATAGACTCATTCGCCTCTTTCTTCATCTGAGTGACTTGTGCTATCAGAGTTAGGTCATCATCTGTGCTTTTGAATCTTGCTTCAAACTTATAGCACATAGTGGCCCAATTAGTAATACATCTATGAGGCAACTGATAAAACCATTTTGCCACTGCATCAACTAAAGATTCTACAAACAATTTGATTGCTACATCCTCTTCTTGCACTGCAACCACGTCGCATGTGGTGAAGAAGGCATTAATGTGCTCTTCTGGTGAAATATTTCCATCTCCTCAAAATTTAGAAAAATTATTACAAGATCCCTTTGGTAAATCATGCAAGTTATTTCCTAGTTGCAAAGGACCAATAGCAATGCCCCAAGGAATGAGTGGCTGATGAGCCATGTTATGGGGAAAATTAATTACAATTGGTAAAATAGTCCTATGTAAAATAAGAGATTGGGAGATAGAGTGATTTGTAGGTGTTCTTGTAGGTGAGGCGGGTCTGATTCTAGCCCCAACCCTCTGCATAGAGGGAATGATATAGGAAAAAATATTTCTTTCTAGGGTTTCAAAAATAGGATCAAAAACTCCCCAACTTCTTTCCACTCTAGTAAATCTATGAGAATCTAGGGTTAATTGAATTACCCATGAAGTATGCCCAGACAAGACAACCAAAACTTGACAAGTCTCTCCCTAGTGGAGTCACCAAAAATATACTGGCTAACAGATTGGGCACCTTGAGATATCACAATCTATGTCTGAAAGGTGCCAAAATTAACCAAACATCTCTGAATATTTAACCTTTAAACAAAGACCAATATCCTCTGAATTTTGTTGTGGTACAACTCCCTCACGATATTTTCAATGAATTTAAATGCGAAAATCAAACATCAAGTATGATTTTAACCAGAACGTAGTAAAGGAAAACCCAATATTAGGAAAATTCCTAAATATCAAATGCAAGATTTAGCAAGCAAGAACAATTGGCACAGAGACCAATTTTGGCTAAACTATTTGAGAATAAAATATACACCCAATAGCATCTAAGAAATGAAATTAACTATGAAGACAACTACATCACTTACACAAATATGAGATAAGCATTAAGATGTTCTCAAACAAAAATATTCAAGAACCTAGATTAACTTCATAAACTGAATGCACCAAGACAAACAATAATTTCATTGATAGCAAAATAATGTATTGAGTAGTTTCAAAGTGTCTAGAGAGAGAATATGAAAATATATACAATTAAATAGGTAGATGGGAAACTGGCTCTTTTCATGTCCATAACCAACTTTCATGTCCATAATAGACTATAATTAAAAAATACAACAAATAAAATAAAATAACTAAACTATCATGATGGTGTCGCTTCTTTTCCCGCTTCTGGGGTCACCAAAGGTTTCTTTCACCAAGTCTAGAAAGCTAAATAAGGATGTGTAACAACTCCTTATGCTGAGGAATAACAATATTTTTCATCCTCACCTTCCACGTTAGATGATTATCCTTAGCTATCTCCAAGTGGCATTCACAAACCTTCATGAGATCAATTTCTTGGGATGCAACCAAATGTAATTTGCTAAGCTTCTATAGGTGCTCAGCATTGAGTGAAGGTGAATCAAGCATTTCCTTAATCATTTTCTAGAAACCATCTATTAGACTCTTGGTGTCCATGCCATTCCTAATCTCACCTTTATCTTGGAATAATCTAAGAGCCACGAAGGTGCCCAATGCTTCTTTTGAAATAGTAGTACACTCATCAATGATTTCCTTAAGCTTCTATAAAATCTATTTAGTAATCTACAACTTCCATGCCAACCCTTTGTTCCACGCCAAGTAACAGGTGTTTAAAGCATTCGATATAATCTACTTTACAACCAACTTCTCCATATCCCAACTCAACATCAACTTCAATTCAGTTTGATAATTGTTCCATAACTTCTCCTCCTTTTCAATCGCAGTGATTTCATCCCCCAAAGTGGTATTCAAAGAACTTGTTTCTTGGAAGCATTTTATGGATTAAAAAATGAAAAAAGCTTCCCTTTTTAATCAGAGACTCACTCAAATCATCTATAGCCTTACTCAAGGTTTGGAAACTTTTAATTTTGATCATGGCCTCCTTTCCAACTATAGTTAGAGACTCTACAGAGGAATCAACCTAAGAAAGGGGTTGAGGAACAAGCTCAAAGATAGACGTTAGACATTTAGTTAAGTCTTGAACCTAGGGCTTTAATTCATTCTTACTTTCTTTATCCTTTTTTAATCTTTCAACCATTATGGCTGCGAACACCTAAAAAATCTGAACATCTCCATCTTTGGTAGGAGGGCCAAGGTCTGTTTAGTTTACCTTAAAATCACTTGCCACTACATGGGTAACATAATTTTGCATTGAAGGGTGTGCAATCTCTATTTGGAGGCTTCCTAATTCTGTATCATCTATCAAACTAGTAGTAGTATTTAAATTTTTCAATTTTGGGGCTGAAGTTCTTTGTAGAAATTGGCCCACCATATCCTACTTAGGTAAACTAGGCTATATATCCTTTCTTTTCATTGACAAAGAGTCTTCCAACTAGGTTGGAGTCACTAAGACCTTGGTTGTGTTAAAACCTAGAGATTTGAATAATGTCCTAGTAACTGGAGGGGTGTTCTCTGTAGATGCAATTGCTTGTGGCTTTTGAGATGTACCTACTTCTTCTTTGATAGGTGATTCATCCTAAGAGGGAGAGGAATTGATATTTAGGGTTTCCAAACACTCTTCTTCCTCATATCCTTCATTCTCTTTTTCTAGAATAGGCAGGTTAAAGATATCTTCCCCATAGGTTTGTGACAACACATTCTTATCTGGTGGATCTCCCCCACCATCTCCTTGAGCCCCCGATGGTAATGACTGGGAAGTATCAACAGTTGATTTCCTATTTGGTGAAGCTTGAGAAGTGACCTTGGTAGGTCATGAATCTTTAGACTTGGTGGGGGGATGGGATTGTTCTATTCTTTTCTTGGTCACCCACTCTCTTGTTCTAGTCAAGACATTGATAGTTCTTGCCTCAATGGTCTCTTTCTCTCTACCACTCCAATCCATGGCAGGGATAGGCCAATTTTCTATCAGCCTAGTATACACTAGGTCTACCATGTTAGAACCATCTTCCACAATTCCCTGTAGATCCCACTTCAAATCATAGATGATTATCTATTCCACTGTCAATCTCATACAACTCCTTTTCCTAACTTTATATTCATCAAAATAGTCAACCCAATAATCTTCAAAGTTAGACTGGTGATAAAAATTAGGGTTTAATTTTAGATTATTTTTAATATAATCCTTTAAATCAAAAGGAACTCGCTCCTCATATGAAAGCATATTATACTTAGACAATTCCTTTTCAATATCTAGGGCATCAGACATTGATTGACAACTGTAAGAACCAAAACCAATAGGAAGGAATACTATCAATCTTTTCCTACCTTGGCACAATCTGTTTACATTAGCCAACTACCTACTTACTTCAATGAACACCCATTTATCTTCAGGGTATTTAGGAAATTTGATCAGAAATCTTGCATATCCACCAACCCTTATGTAGGAGAACCTCTGAAACTGAATAAAATGGCTGCCATAGAAGTCTACAAATTGCATTACTTCAGGTGATAACCTCATCACAAGATGTCCCTGGAACTCCCTAACCATCCTCATAGTGAAAGTGTCAATCACTCTCTTGAAATACTGAAAGCTCTTATGAAGTTGCAGCTTATCAAAATAATCATAAATAAGCACTTTCTCTAGATGTAAATCACTTGGTCTTAATCCAGGCCAAGGTCTAGTGTTGGAAATGGCATATATCAAGTATGAGGACATATAGAAGAACCCGTTGAGGGTAAAGAATGCCATCAACTCATGTAGGCGATCACTAATAATTTCTATCCAATCCAAGATTTGTTCTCCACTTAACATAATATGGATGAAGAAGTACATCCATTCCTCAAATCCATGAATGTCTTCATTTCTCCTTTCCCTATGTAGTAACACCACAATGTCGTCCACTTCTTCCACAAAATGGGTTTTGTGTAGTTTACAGGGAAATTGGGACTTACCCCTCTTAGGCTTGGCCAACCAATTCTTTGCTATTTCATTCATGTAAACCCCTTTCTTTGTAGAAAATTCAATTTGAGAATTTTTCATATTCATTGGTGAATACTCATCCTTTTTTGGGATTCTCAGACAAGACACGAAGATGGACCTCTAGAATTTTAGGACTAGTCGATTGTATTTTGTGCTAACCTCTCATGTCTGAGAATTATAGTGCCTAATGCATTCTAGGATGAGTTTAGGGCATTGCACTGCTAAAGGAAATGTGATAGCCTCAACCAATCCACTATCAATTATGCTTTCAATGATAGGTGGTGGATTTGGTTTACTAAATTTACTTCTTATTTCATCTAAACTCACAGTCCCTAGACATGTATCTCTGATTTCTAGGCCCTCGTAGGTTATTCTAGACACATATTCATAACCTACATATTTTACCCTCACCATGAATAAGAGTTTATAGCTCAATAAAAGATAACCTTTAGAAATTCAGGAAAAAATAATCCATGAAATCAAACTAAAATAGGTGAATACTGAAAATACCTCAATGGCAAATCCTATAGCTGAAATTCAGCATCCCGTCCAGCTCGTCCTTGAAGAACTTTGTCACAATGAGAATGTTTTTATAGCACTTTAAAATCTCTTAAAACTTTGCAAAAAAATATGGGAGTAGTTGGAAATTTAATATCTTAAATTGCTCCATGACACATGGTAGTTGTCGCTTCGCCATTTTCAATATAATCATCTTTCAAAATTTTGAAAGCAAATGTCTATAATTGGTAAAGTGGAGGGTTCAACAAACTATACAAAAGTGCACCTGAGTTCGAACAACATGTCAAGATTCCACTTAAATATTAATCATCACATAGGTAGTAAAAGAAAGTTTGACAAACTACACAAAACACTGCCCGGGTAGAGAACACATAAAAGTGATATAAACAAAGCTCTAGCGACAAGGCGGGGGGTTCAATGAACTATACAAAACACTGCTCGAGTTTGAAAAAATATGTAAAATAATGCCTAAGTAGAACTAACCCACTTATAAGTTGGTGGATAACTTTGTATTAAGCAAGGAAAAATTATAGGGTAACACGTACTAAACTAAAAAATTGAAAAAAATTCTTGCAGAAATAGTGCATATGTCTTTATCGGAGGTCTGCATCTTATGATTTGTGCAACTTTGTCTACCACTTATTCCAACCTAATTTCTGATCTTCTTAACTCAATCTCTTTCCTTTCTAGCACCTTACCATGTTCTTCAATCAAGATTTATTTTTCTTTCTTCCACTTTTCTTTTTCTTTTGCAAACTCATCAATCACCCTCCGTAGCTGATAGCCAAGTGACAAGGTTGTATGGTGAATTCGAGTTCTTATGAGAGGAGGTGTTTGATTTGGTACTGCCAGTTCTCCATCCCCTATCTTAGTAATGGCCAATTGTGCCAACAAATCAAGTCTAGTACCATGGCCATATATGCTTGTTGTTTTTCCTCCATTTCTTGTATTTTTGTTTCCCTTGTCTTTCTTTTCATTTCTCTTCACTAAATTTTCAAAATGTTTGATTATATCCAAGGCTTCTTGGAGCTCCTTCCTAACATTTATATCTTTTATATGCATTTCCTCTATTTTCATAAACTACTCATTACCTCCCCCTTCATAGTCCTCATGGGTAGAACTTTCTAGGGTTTTCTTTTGTGTTTTCTTAGCAACAAACATATCTTTTGATTTTGAAACAAAAGTTTTAGATACACATATCTTCCTCTTCACAGGTGTATTTACATTTCCAGGGATATTTCCCTTCCCTTTAGAGTCTGTCTCTACTATCATTACATCTTCCTCCTACTATTCTTTTCCATTTTCCTCTTCTTCAGGTCTCTCTGCACTTCCCCTCATGACACCTTGTTTCTTTAATCTGCTTGAAATCCTAGGTGTAGGTGTTTCCATTTTAACATCCTTCTTTTGCTTTTCTATTTTAGAAGGTGTGGATGATGTGGATGTACTACCTCTTCTGCTCTTGGGTTTTTGTGGTTTTGAAGAGGATGCAATTTTTTCCACTGCTAGTGACCTAGAATCTGGCACATTATGCTCCTCATGCTCACCTTGGATATGGGTAGGTGAAGCTGTAGGTGAGACATGAGGACTTTCTCTTATAGGTTCAACTTGTGGCTCTAAAGTCTTAGGTACCACAGGTGCCTCTAGTAAATTGTTAATATCTCCACATTTCTTAAAATCTTCCTAGTCTACCTGTGGGTACTAAATTCTCAAGCTTCTTTTTAATAGTAAGGAAATAAAATAGTGGTGTGATAAGGTAGTGTCACTTTGTTTCCTTTGATACTTTGATGCCATTATTTTCAACATATTATAAAGAAAATTTGACACATTTACCAACCTATTGTGCCAAAGGTGACTAAACAATTTAAAATGTGCTATATACAAAAGATTTTTCCTATCATCAGAGCTAAGATATATAATGACATAGGAAGTGCAATTAGCCCAAAACCATGGAAGAGAGAGCCTCTTTGTACCTTGTGAAGATGAGTCCAAATTCTCTTCTCGCTCACAAACTTCCTCTCTAGATGCAACTACATCTTCACGTACTAGAAACTCTACTCCAGTTCTAGGGAACCCAAAAACTTGTGCTATGGTGACTTTAGATGCATCCATTGATAATCCTTTCACCATTGCTTCATCATGCTCTAGTGTAGTTGAAAAACTTCTTGCTATATCATTGTCCAATACTATTAGTTTCAAGAAACAATCGAGCCAATCCACTCTTGTGAAAATAGGTAAGACCATTGCATCTTTCAGTATTTGCTTGCAAGCCAATGACTATCTCTTGATAACATCACCTCCCATTATGACTCTCTTTAATCTACTCAAAGTGTTAACCTTGAAAATTTAGCTCAATTCCACTCCACCACCTTCAAAACCCTTCTCCTATTCTGTTGTTTCCTCATACACTTTTAATACCATATTGTAACTGCAACTCCCCTTCTTAATATCAACTTAATTGAGCTCAAAAATAGGTTTTGGGTTTGACTCTAGGTTCAACTTAGCTCAAGTTCATAGGATAAGGGAATTGGAAATTGAAAGTATCAACAAAAAGTAGGTTGTAATTTTAGGAGGGTTTTGCATGTAATATCTATCTATTGCATTTGGTTTAGGTGGTGGAATTCAAAAAAACTGGCTGAATTGTACCCTCCCGCCAACTTATTGTTTGAAATGACCTCACTTCAACTTGTGATTAGGAAGGGTATGATTAGAAAGTATGGAATTTAATGGTATAAATATTTCACATGCTTAATTTAATTTGAAAGACATAATGAAAGCATTAAGAAATCTATGGTAATTATGATAGTGTACCTGCTGGAAGAGACTAATCAATCAATGTGTGTGTAAACTGAATAACATGTATCTAGAATATGATTTGATGTGACTGAAAAATAGGTACAAGTGAATGAATTGTGAGGTGGAAAATGTAAGGTAATGAAACAAATTATATGGATAATAGCTAGTGATGTGATAGCTCAAACATTTTAAAATTTGAATTGTCAACAAGAAATAAAAGAAGCATGTTGTAGGTACTTATTATGAAAAGATGGATACTACATGTGAGTATTTTGAGGTGAAAGCATGTGAACTATAGTTAATGTGATACTAAGTGATTTGAATTTTTTTTCTTTGTCAGATGGAACTACGGGTACCTTTAGTATCAAGTCTTGTTTGAATGTTGACAACTATTATGCTACAGGTCCCTACTACAATAGGACCCTTTCTGAATGTAATAGTTAAATAGAAAATAGGTCCCTCTGGAGAAAGTATAAACATCATTATAACTATGTTGTGTGTGCGTGTGAGGTAAAAAATAAATTAATCCTGAGTGATCTTAGGGATTGCGCTGTGTAGCTCAATCACTGGGTCATTTGAAGTACTCAGTATGTCATGTGCTACTGAGATATCACTTTGTGTCTTTGAACCTATATCTAGATCGATGTGAGCACCATATTGTTGAAACAAAGAGAAAATAAAATCTTCTTTCTATACCGGTTTCTTATACAACTTCAATCTATGGCCATTAACCAAAAGAGAGAATCTGACTGCATCTATGGTGTGCAACTTGACTGCTCCATTAGGATAGACTTGACTGATTTTATAAGGTCCTAACCACCTAGATTAGATTTTCCCCTTGAAATTTTTGTACCTTAAATCATATAATAATTCGTAGTCCCCTACATTAAACTCCTTTATTTTGTTATATTGGTCATGCCACTTCATCCTTTATTGTGGTATTATCTTAGTGTGATGAATTGCCTCCATCCTAATTTCATCCAGTCCATTTAAATGATGTAACCTCTTCTTTTGAGCTACTCTTAGATCCATTTCCAGCTCCACTACTGCCCTTAATGTCTTATATTCAAACTCAATTGGAAGGATTGTTGTTTTTCCATAGACCTGCTCATAGGGTGTAAAACCAGTTGTTTTCCAGGTTATTCTATATGCCCATATTGCTTCTGGTAACCTTGCAACCCAATATTTCCTATGTAACTGCACTATCTTGGTTATAATACTTTCAATTTCTCTATTAGTAACCTCCACCTGACCATTGGCTTGAGGGTGATAAGGTGTGGACTTTTTATGCCTAATTTGGTATTCTTCAACTAGTTTGGTGATGAGGTTTGAAGTAAACTGTGGAACTTGATTAGTGACTATTTACCTAGGTACTCCACACCTAGTAAAAATGTCCTCATACAAGAATTTACCTACATTTCCATCTCTGGAAAACTGTAATGCATTTACTTCTACCCACTTTATCAGATAGTTAGTGCAAACTAGAATGTATTCCTTGTTGTTGGAAGTAGGTGAGATTGGTCCAATAAATTCTAGACCCCATTTGTCAAAGGGAGCTAATGTTAACTGAGGCTATTATGAAATTTCATCACTCTTGGTTGGATTACCCATTCTTTGACACCTATCACAGCTCCTCATGTACTTAACAAAATCCTTGTGCAAAATTGGCCAATAATAACCAGTTGTGAGGATTTTGAATGCCATTCTTTGTTGAAAAATGACCCCCACATGGTTCATCATGGAAAGCCTTCATGATATCATAGATTTAATCCTCCCTTATGCACCTTCTCATGATGTTATCAAGGCCAGTGTAAAATAGATAACCTAATATCCAAAAGTATGGAAAACACTTGTGTATTGTAGACATGTAAAATTGACCTAACACTTATCACACATCCTGAATGACATTTTTTCATCATCAACATCATTATCACTTAATATTACTACATTTCACATCAAATGTATCAAAAACCCTAATTTCCTCTATTAATTGAATAATATGACATAATTTAATTAATTCACCTTTTTACCATTTTCAACCAATTAAATAAATTACATTTATTTAATAAAGTCCTAACCTAAACTTTATTCCTCCTAATTAATTACATAACGTCAATTGTTTAATTATGTCACTAATTAAATCTATTCCCCTAAGATAATTAAATTATTAAAAAATAATAGTTTAATTAAATCACTTTCCCCTAAACATGAATAATTGAATAAATTATTCAAAACATCATCAAAAATTAAATCAAACAAATACAACTTTGTTTGTAAAAAATCAAACTTGATTTGCATGTTCAACTCCAAAATGATTAATTAATTAAATCAATTAATTAATTATCCTCACCCACTTTTATGATGGAGAAAATTACGATCCCCCGATTGTTCGATCTGATTGGCTGACTGATCCATCTATTTCCTAACAAATCCATCTATTCTTCAATTCCACAGATTATTCAATCTATTTCCTCAATCCCATTGAACATTCAATCTATTTATTCAATCACACCAATTATGTATTCAAAATATACTAATTATTCCCATCTAAATCCTCTCAACGATTTTCAACCATTGATCAGGATATTCTACTACGTGATCTTGAGCATCCATGTTGAAACACAAATTCTATATAACAACCATCTTCTTCCTCAAAAAGGATCAAAGAATCAACATCTTTTGCACGATGAAGTAATGCCAAAATCATAATTGACCTTTTGAAGTTTTACACACATCTTCGATCAATGACATTGCACATTCTTGAAGCTTTTGCTATACACAATGGAGGCTTCACATTGATATGAACAACCCAACATCTTTGCGAACACACTTTGAGATGGGATGGTAAAGTTTTCTTTGTTTTTGAATTCGTTATGATTTCTTAGGATTTCATTGTTTGTTTTCAATAGCTTAAAACTTCATTTCATGAGTAATGGACATGAATCATAGGTTTTGTTTGGATTACATTAGTTTCAATTCAAGCCTGTTTTAATCTCTTAATATCTCTTGATTTCCCCCTTACACATTCTGGCATGCCCGATGGGGCCACAATCCTTAGTACTAATCATTTTATGAGCAAATTTTGAAGTTGCAGGTTTTGAAAACACACTGGAAAATTTTTCATGCACAAGCTACAATAATTTTTTGTGGCTGATTTCATGTTTCTACCGTACTTGACTCTTTTCTGGCCACTTTTGATGTTTTTGACAGTTTTGCAAAAATGATAGGGGCACACTTGATTTTTTTAGCCACTTCTGCTTAAAACATAGAGGCCGTACTTGAGTTTTTCAATCACACTTGCTTCTGATAGGGCCGCTTTTGCTAATTTTTTTTGCTTTTGCTCTATCAAATTTTTATCCAAAATTTGCAAGTCACATTTTCAATCTCTAACACTAACGGTCATTTGGTTTGGATGCTTGACAGGTGCTAATATTTTTTATGCAGGATTTGCAGAAGTATGGCATGTATTTATCCAAGAACAATTAACACGTTTATTACAGAGAAGGGGAACAATCGAAGCTTTTAATTTTTCAAAGCTTTCACAGTTATAAAATTTCAAATTGGTGCATAAAAAGAACCCCAAAAATGCAAATTATTTCGATTGGTACTCTAAAATGAATTTTTCAAAGCTTTCTAGCTTAACAAAATTTTGATTGGTGCTTTAAAATGAACTTTTCAAAGCTTTCTAGCTTAGTAAAATTTCAATTGGTGCTCTAAAATGAACTTTTCAAAGCTTTCTAGCTTGGAAAACACTCTCAATTGGTGCATAAAAAGAACCCCACAAATCCAAATGCTTTCAATTGGTGCTCTAAAATGAACTTTTCAAAGCTTTCTAGCTTAGTAAAATTTCAATTGGTGCTCTAAAACAAACTTTTCAAAGCTTTCTAGCTTAGCAAAATTTTAATTTGGTGCTCTAAAATAAAATTTTCCAAAAGTTTTCATAGTTTAGGAGCACACTTCAATTTTGGTGCTTATTAAAATAATTGACCAAATGCTTTCATTTTATTGACGATGATTTTATTTTGTTGACCATTAAGACAACGCTTTAGAAAACACTTTGGTGGGTGAATATTTCAATTTGGTGAACATAAAAAGAACAAAATTGATATCTTGTACACACTTTTTATTTTTCATTTTACTTTAATAATTGTGAACCTATAATGTGTCCCTCGTATCCACGTGATACATAAAAATTATTAAGGGCTGGGAGACCTCTTAATTGAGTGAATCACCATATGTATAAACACCAGTAAAAACTCCCAAAAAATGACTAAGAACCAATGTTGTAGAAGCCACCCCTTTTTAACCAAAAACATTCTTTGAAGTGGTGCATCAAAACTTTGATTCTGAGAAGTTACCAATTATGACTTATGGTTGAGCTTAAAACACTCTCCATTGATTGCATGTAAAATAATCCCTTTGGGGCATGAGGTAAGCCCACCTAAAAGGAAGTGTCTATCCCTAGGGTGTAAATTGTCTTCACAAAATTGCCAAATCTATTCAGTTACTTTGAAACATCAAACATTGTGCTTGAATTAAAATGAACACATCAAAACAAGCATTTAACATGGTTCTCAAACTTCAAATCCTTTGAAAAGAGCCCTATATTTACACTCCTTAAGGATATATTAAAACAATATCTTTAAAGGTTTTTGGATATTTAGGCTCACATTTCAAGTCACATTAAGGACAAAGTAAACATTGGAAACTATGACTTTATCATTTCGACTTCCATGAACTTTGAGCTTGTGGAAAGAAACATGCTTAAGTCATATACATTTAGGGTCAAATAGTTTTGATTGTTGTGTTGCATGATATCACTTGCCAAAATCTTAAATTAGATTAAACAAAGCCATCAAATCTACAAATTTATCCAAAGCTATTGCCAAAATAGAATCTAGAAAATAAAATTAAACAAAGGCCACTTTTACTTCTATTTTTGGCATAGTTGACCAAAATTTGGCCGCTATTGACAAAAATTTGGCCACTTTTAACAAAACAACTGTTATTGCACTAAAATATAGTAGCAGTTGCTTAGAACAATAGCTTTTGACAAAACAATAGCAATTGCTTAAAACAATAGCTTTTGACAAAATAGTAGCAATTGCTTAAAACATCAGCTTTTGACAAAACAACCGCTATTGCACTACAAAACAATAGCAATTGCATAAAACAGTAGGAATTGCTTAAAACAATAGCTTTTGAAAAAATAGTAGCAATTGCTTAAAATAGTAGAAATTGTTTAAACTAGTAGCTTTTGACAAAACAATCACTATTGCACTACAAAACAGTAGCAATTGCTTAAAACAATAGATTTTGACAAAAAAATAGCAATTGCTCAAAACAATAGTAGTTGCTTAAAATAGTTGCTTTTGACAAAACATTTGCTATTGCTAAAAACAATCTCTTTTGATAAAGATGACCACTTTTGTATTCACTATTCAACAATCATGAAACTTGCAACAAAATATGCTTTTACTGAATCTACCGTAGTTGTCACAGAAAACTTTGTTGCTATTAACACAAAAAAAATCACTTTTGCTAAAACTCACCGCTTTTGAGCTCTTTGTTACTAGTCACAAACCAAAATATGGATCGCTATTGCTATAAGTTTTGCATCAAAACATCCCAAACACACAACCATAAACATGCCAATCTATTACCCAAATCCAGTTCCACTCTATACACTCATGGGGCATCATATGCCACAAATGTCAATAATATATCAACTATGGATTCCCCTAATCAATGTTTTAGCACATCTAGTCACATGGAAAATTTCAATCATAATACTCATCCATATCAAAATCCAACTTATCAAGAGTCAAAACAAAAACAAGTAGTGTTGCAACAACATCAACGATTTCAAAATCACCATCAAGGACTAAATATAGAATAGAAAAATACCATAAATCCACTTGAGAAAAAGATTGAGGAACTTGAACAAAATCAAAATACAATGTATCACCAACACCATGTTCAACATCAAGACATTGCATATCAACAACAAACAAACACCATTCCACAAACAACTCAATATCCACATCAAAAATACTTCCCACATCATCAAAACATATATGCATATTGGCAACAAAGTCTATTTCCACAATGTCAAGTGAATCAAGAACATCAATGGTTACAAAATCAAAATTAAATCCAACAACAATATCAACCCCCAAATCAACAATATCCACATGAAAATAATCAACTACAACACCATGAAGATCATCAATCTCAAGACCAATAGGAAATTCCATCTCAAAATCCATCTCCACCACAACAAGCCTTACAATCAAATTGTATTGCTAAATGTGAGTACTCTCCTTTAGGGGAGCCAGTTGAGGGTGTGTTAAACCAATTAGTCGATGCCAAAATTATCACACTTCCAAAACCACCATGAAGTGGTGAACCTACCATCAAATTCCCATGGTATGATGACAAGACCTATTGTAAATACCATGGAGTAAAAGGTCATGATGCATAAGAATGTGTTACACTCAAAAGAATCATCCAAGATGTTATTGATCAAGGAGAAATAACTATTGAAAACAACATTCAAGGTCTGAACACTAATGAAAACATTGACAATATTGACAATATCTCAACCTCAAAAGTTGAAAACAATGATCAAGAGCTATCTATCACCGATCACATTGACAATATCTCTGCATCATCCAATGAGCAAGAGGAAATGCATCAAGAATTTAATCCCAAGCATGATCAAACTAATCACCCAAGTCTAGAAATGACCCAATCTAAGATATATTGACATCATCCAACCTCATGACATTACATATTGATGATCAAGAGACTCTTAATCCAACACATATACCCAATGCAGAAAATATAAGCCAAGAGCTATCACCCATATGTCCACATTTTTAGGAAATCCAAGGATCCTTTACAAGCAATCCCTTCTTTGAAATTGATCCATGTAAAGAATGTGAACCAAAGCATATTAAAGATAATACCACACAAAGTCAAGATCAAGAATCCCTATCATCAAAATACTAAAATAACTTGCTAAATATCTTCCAAGACATCCAATGTTTTCCAAAAGAAGAACAAATCCATATACTAGTGCACATACATCTACCCATGAGATGCTTACTCCTAAAGGACATGTAGATGATATTCATCCAAAACAAGAGTCTCATACTCTTGATATCATCACCAAGGAAAAAAAGTCTCCCACTCTTAACATCTTTACACATGATCAAGACATAGCAAAAGCCAAAGACATATCAAAAATGGATCATGAAGAAGACTTATACATAAGTTGTGAATCAGAAACATTCTATATAGGAATATCAAAAATGAATAATGAGGAAGACTTTTATGTGGGCTGTGAATCATCAACACCTCTTGAAGAAACATTAAAATTTGATATTTCAGGATCAAGCTGAAGATATCAATCATGAAGTTATCCCACATATGAAGGATTTTATCCTTTAAAAAATTGGATCACTTACCTTTGTTAGAGCAAGCTACCCTACTAATGAAGAAACTATCACCTTTGAAGACCCACTGTAAAGTAGAGAAGGATTAGCACCTTATTTCCAAGACAAAAATATCCTATTACAATTTTTTTTTTCAATAGATGCATTATCAAGGTAGAGGATAAGGCCTACATGAACAAGGTATCTTAAAATTGGTGCAGATTATTGGCAATCCTAAGCATTAGGGTCTTGGTTATTTAGCAATAAAGGAATCCAAACATATCAATGTTACCTCTGTAATACCAAGGGAAACTTTATCTAATGCAAACACCAACATAAGGAGCATGAAGGGTCCTTATATGAAATTGTTACCAATGCTACAACTAGCCATATCATGAATTATCATCCATGTATTTTTCCACCCTCTGATTGGGACAGACAACAAGGGAAAAAGCTATATCAAATAAAGGAACAAGTCATTGGAGCAAAAGAATTGGTAAAGAAAAATGGACAAGAAAAATACAAATAGATATAAAAGCAAGAGAAAGAAAATAATCCCTATCAAAATCCATTAGTCAAAGAAACTATGGGGAAAAATAAAAAAGGGAAGTTCATCCATCAAAGATGTCCAACAATGCAAAAGAAAGCTTCAAGAGCAACCTACATGGTATACCAAGAAGTTGGTCCCAATAGAATCTCCATATCCACCCATCATTGCTCATCATCCCAAGTTTGGATAGTCAAAGATTCCAAACTGTCAACCAATCCATCTAAATCTCGTATCCCTCAATGCATTTCAACATCTATGATATCCAAATCTCACATTAACCATGCATTGGAAACAACTCTTTATCAAAAGGACTCTAAGGGAACTCTATCATGATGTGCACATCTAGGAAAGGTTAATTTCAATATCAACAAAGAAGAAAAGAATTATCAGGGGTTACATTCAAGCACCCGTATCTTAGAAAAACAACTCCTCCAAGTAGGATATCACTGGCACATCATGAAAACAACAACACCCATATTAGAACCAACAATATCTACATTAACACCACCAAGTGGTTCAACATTAGCAAAAAAATTGTCACCATGATGAAAAAATAGTAAACAAGCATCTTGTGTGACATCAAAAAAATAAGAAAAAAAGTCAATCAAGAGAAAAATCATCCTCCAGTGAAAACCACTATGGTGGTGCTTTGGACAACTACCATGACGAAAACCTGAAAAATAGACATCATGTGTAGAATTGAGCATCTACATGCACCATTTTAGGTGGAAGCATCTCAACTTATCCATAATAAATCCAATCCATTTTTATCCAAATCCAACTTACCTTGATCTTGACAAATGTTTGGTGTACCGTTTACACTTCCTTATGGAAAAACATCTTGACATGGGTCATTATCATTGATCCTATCCTATCTAGCATTATCCAAGCCATGTGGAATTGTCCAAAAGGGGATACTCTATCCAAACATGTTATCCTATCACAAGATAATCCATCACCTACATTGCTAGACACTGGGGGAAAGTACTTACATCTTGCTTTATAATAAAACTTGATCTATGTCTTCTAACTCACAGTGTGATCTAGGCATTGTCCCACCAATGTACTATCAGGGTAACTGTCAAAACATTTTGTCCCAAAAAAAAGGTGTCCCACCAACGCACTACTAGGGTAACCTTCAAAAAAGTTCATCCCAACAACAAGGTGTCACACCAACGCATTACTAAGGTAACCTTCAAAACACATCAAAATACCCAAGTAAAAGGGTAAAAGTCCAAAAAAGAAGCAAGCAAAAAAATAAAGAGAAATAAAAAATTATTTTAGTTAAAACCACTTTGCAACACTTCTAGAACAGGTACCATAGTGAAAACCTGGAAAATAAGTGCTATGTTTGAACAAAACTTGCATCATTATCTATCAGTATTATCCAAAACATCCACCCAGTTGTCTCATAATAGATTGACCATGGCTCAATAACTGATTTAGTATTGAACCTTGTTGTATTCACAACATTCACCTCTCTGAATGAAGATAATCTAGTCTCAAAATGGGGGCAACTTCCTGAAGCTGGTCATGGATTAGATCTTTGTGCATCCCATCATTATCAAAAAATATCAAAAACATCTAGAAAAACAACAAAATAAAAAACTACTTTGGATTATTCCTTCACTCAAAATTCTAAAATATCAACATTTGCTTGAACCTCATAGCTAGTTCACGTAGATTATCTGCAACATATCCTCTAGAAAAGGAAGTGAAATATCAATCAAAATTATCAACATTTTTTGAATCCCAAAACATGTTATGCTTTTGAGTCAACATCGGTCAAATTGTGTGGTCTCTACGTGTACAATGTAGGCAAGGATTATCAACCATCGAGGCCTTAGGTTATTCCCCTTAGGTATTTATCATGCTTTCTTTCAAATTAGTAAAAAAATCCAAAAACATTCACAAAAAATAGAAAAGATCAAAAACATGTTCTTATCAAACAAAGCAAACTATGAGCCTCTGCGTGTACAATGTAGGCAAGGCTTATCTTTGATGAGCCCTTGAAGCCCTAGGTTTGTCCCTTGAAAACAACAAAAAAAACATCATAAAAACAAAAAATAAAAAGTTCCTATCTCCATCATCACAATCCGCAATAAACATATCATCCATAATAAACAAATCGTCATCCTCACACTTTGACAAAATAATAATCAAATAGAACAAACATGAAAAGCTAGAACTTTCAAGAAAAAAATCACAAATATTTGATTGCAAATAGACAAAAACAATGGCAAAGTATTAACTACCTATATTTTGACAAATGCACCAACATCCTGAGATATGCCTTAATCGATCCGTTCCTACGATAAACATGATCAACAACGGATAATAGCGTGAAATATCAAACATATATAGGAAGTGATATTGCAACATTGTTTTATGTTTTTATAGTCTCATATTTATGATTTATTTTATTGAATAATTTCTAAGATCTCTCAAGGATGTCCATAAGAATTTAGAGAAGAAGGAATGGGTGCAATTGAGCATCATTTTAGTTTATTGTTTGTAACATATTTTTATGATACTACCATGGTGAATACTTGCTTTATTGAGTGTATGGAAGTTGTTTTAAGAAAATTCATGTAGTAGTTGCATGTTAGGTATTTTATACCTCTCTGTGTAATTGGTTCAATTTTTTTTAATACAACCCAACCATATATTTTAAACAAAGCTTTCGTATGTTTGGTATGAGCAAGAATATTCTTGGTATGATGTAGCGACATCAGGAGCCTCATAAGCACACTTTTTGTTATTTTTGAGTTTTAATTTTTTTATGTGTTCTGGAGTCTAATAAGGTCAATTATGACCATTTAGAATGATATGGGTTCATTTTGGAGTGTTTAGAGGTTTTTTGATTAAAAATGTAAAAATTGCCAAATGTTGCTAAAAAGTTGCCATGCAACTTTGACAAGTTGTCAAAAAGGAAAGAAATTGTTACATGAAAAGAAATAAATATTAAAAGTAATTATAATTGGTTGTAAATGAATTAATACACTCTAAAAAAGTTGAATGGGGCATTGGAGAACTTATATGGTAGTTTTGAGTTAATGAAAGCAAGCTTTTTCTAAGGTTTCTCAAAGTTCTAGTCTGTTCTTTCTTGTACAACCTTTATGACCCATTTAATAATATAAAACTAGTTGGAATACGTGGGAATGTGATTCCTCTTTCTTTTGGTTTTTGTGGCATTGAATTTCACTAATTTTTGTGCAAGTTATGGGCCAAATACCCTCACTATCTTGTTTAGAAATTACTATTTGTAGGCATAAAATAGCATTGTATGGATCTATACGGACTAGTACGGCCCATAAAAGTGCATGAATGGAAAGAGGTTTACAACAATTTTTTTTTTTACCAGTAGTTTTGGAAATTCATTTTGAAGGGTCAAACAAGCCTATTTCTCAAAACTGCCTGCAGTAGACCTAGGGTTTCTAGGAAGCTTAAAAAAATCATCTTTTTATTCTATTATTGAAAAAATATAAAAATTTGTGAAAACCTTCATTTGGATGTGTTCTATGTGTCCACAAAATGAAAATTCCTAATTCTGTCATTTGAGCGGTTTATGAAGGTCTATATGTTTTCACTAGTCCTAAGATTGTTAAATATGCCTAATTGGAATTGCAACAACCTTGTTTTTCCTTGTTTTGTACAAAGCAACCATACTTAATTTTAACATATGTTTAGTAAGGGATAAAAGGGTATCTAAATAAGGTTTTACATCTCTATTAGCAGTTGCATGGAAAAAGTTATACCAAAAAAGGTCTTTTAGGAGGGCTATTAGGTAGTTGAAGGTCTAGGTTGTAAGGTATAAGTTGAAATATCTAAGGTGTGAAAGAGTTTCTTTGAGGAGTTTTTTGTCGTTTTAAAATTGTTTAACATCTCTAATAGTCATATAAGTTGAAATCTCCAAGTAAGGTGTGAAATAATTTCTTTGAGGAGTTTGTTGTTGTTTGCAAATTGTTTAACCTCTACATCAATTTGGTATCAGAGCTAGAAGACCCTGAGAGTGCAAGGTATGCATCAGGACAAGAGAGTTGTCAAAGAAAGTTTATTGTAGGTATGAAAGAGATTTGGTGAATTATATCCTGCAATAGTGATGAAATTGGGTAGAAGGTGTGAAAATTTCTTCCACTGAGAGGAAGTGGGTAGAAGAGGTCTTGGAGAGTGCATCTTTCAGAATCCTGTTGGGTAGAGGATAGTTGTGTGTGTGAAGGTATTGGGATACCAAAAGAATGGAAGTGTTGAGGAGAACAATTCATGAAGACTTGAAGGGTAAGAAGTTTTCAAGCAAGCAACAAGAGATGAGAAGAGAAAGGAGTGAGATGAAGAAGAAAAATGAGAAGGTAAAACAAATAAATATTCAACAAGAGATAACAACGATGAGATAAGATTTGGAACAAATGAAAAAAACATTTGAAAGAAAGAATATGGAGTATAGAAAAAGTGTGTGGAGTTGGAACACCACCATTCAAAAAATTGTCAAGTGGTCGATAAAGGAAATTGTAGAAAGAAGAAAGAGGCAACAATTGAGAAGAAAGATAGAAAAATAATCAAGATAATGGCAAAGCCAAAGCCATACAAGACAAAGGAAAAATATGAAGAAAATGAGTCCATTGAGACTCACAATTTTGTTTCTAACAATATTTGTGAGTATGTGTTTACAAGTGCAATAGATGAAGATGAAGATGGAAAATAGTATAAAGAAAAAGGAGAAGTGAATGTAGTGTATGAAGATTTTTATGTAAATGTAGCACAATATGGTGAAGAAGATGTTGCAAAAACAACATAGGTATTAATTGTATTTTATGATTTTATAGATGATGAATATGCTAACAAATTGTATTCAAATGATGAAGATGAAGACATGGACAATGTTAATGTGACATATGAACAAGAACTAGAGTTCTAGAACCTTGAAACTAAGAATATGTTAAGTAAGAGATGGTGTAAGAAAAAGAAGAAAGATTTAGGGAAAGTCAAGAATGCAGAACATACAATAGGGTGTAAGGAGCATCACTTTTGGAAATGAATTCCCAGTTGAATGACAAGTGGTAGAGAAGTGGAAGACCTAAGGTAAAAATGAAACATGCATTTGAATGTTTGCAAGTAGAGCAAGATTCCACATATCATATTTGAAAGTTGAAGAAGTCCACGATGGAATACATTGACAAATTTGCAAATCACATCTTAGATGAAACTGAGATTTTCTTTCCTTGGGAGTATGATGCAGGGGTATTAGAAGCCTCATAAGCACACTATTTTTTTTAGTTTTAGGTTGTTTGTGTGTTTTGGAGTCTAATAAGGTCATTTATGACCATTTATAATTATAAGGGTTCATTTTGGAGTGTTTAGAGGGTTTTTGATCAAAAATGTAAAAAATGCCAAATGTTGCTAAAAAGTTGCCATGCAACTTTGACAAGTTGTTAAAAGGAAAGAAATTGTTATATGAAAAGAAAGAAATGTTACAATTAGTTAGAATTGGTCAAATAAATGAATGAATACACTCTAAAATTTTTTAATGGGGGGTTAAATTGATATGGTAGTTTTGAGTTAATGAAAGCAAGCTTTTTCTGAGGTTTCTCAACGTTCCAATATATTCTTCTTTCTTGTATGGCCTATACAACCCATTTAATGGTCTAAAACTAGTTGGAATGTGTTGGAATGTGAGTCCTCTTTCTTTTGGTTTTTGTGGCATTAAATTTCATTGAGTTTTGTGCAAGTTATGGGCCAAATACACTCACTTGCTTGTTCAAAAATTATTGTTTATAGGCATAAAATAGCATTGTAGAGATCTGTACGGACTAGTACAACCCATGAAAGTGGATGAATGGAAAAAGGTTGATGTTATAACAAAACTTTATTTTTACCAGTAGTTTTGGAAATGCATTTTGAAGGGTCAAACAAGCCTATTTCTCAAAATTGCCTATAGCAGACCTAGGGTTTCTAGGAAGCTTAAAAAATTCATATCTTTTTATTCCACAGTTGAAAAATTATAAAACTTTGTGAATAAATTTATTTGGATGTTTTATATGTGTCCACAAAAGGAAAATTCCTAATTCTATCATTTGAGTGGTTTATGAAGGTCTGTATGTTTTCACTTGCCCTAGGATTGTTAAATAGGCCTAATTGGAATTGTAACAACCTTGTTTTTCCCTGTTCTGTACAAAAAAAACCTACTTAGTTTTAACATATGTTTAGTAAGGGAAAAAAAGGTATTTAAATCAGGTTTTACATAACTGTTAGCAACTACATGAAAATAATTATGCCAAAAAAGGTATTTTAGGAGGGCTACTAGGCAGTTGAAGGTCTAGGTTGTAAGCTATAAGTTGAAATATCCAAGTAAGGTGTGAAAGAGTTTCTTTGAGGAGTTTTTTGTTGTTTGAAAATTATTTAACCTCTCAAATACTGGTATAAGTTGAAATATCCAAGTAAGGTGTAAAATATTTTCTTTGAGGATTTTGTTGTTATTTGCAAATTGTTTAATCTCTGCATCAATAGTCTCATATTTATGATTTATTTTATTGAATCATTCCCAGGATCTCTTGAGGATGTCCATAAGGATTTAAAGAATAAGGAATGGGGGAAATTGAGAATCATTTTAGTTTGTTGTTTGTAAGATATTTTTGTGATACTACCATGATGAATACTTGCTTTATTGAGTGTATGGAAGTTGTTTTAAGACAATTTGTGTAGTGGTTGCATGTTAGGTATTTTAGACCTCTATGTGTAATTGGTTCAAACTTTTTTAACACAACCCAACCATATATTTTTAAATTTTTTTTTGTATGTCTGGTATGAGCAAGAATATTCTTGGTATGTTGAGTCAAAGTCCATGCAATAGATACAAAGTCACCTTTGTTATTAATACCCTGGTGCATCATATATGTTTGCTACATCAAAAAGGATTGTTAAAAATACAAAGTCTTTATGCAAAGTAAAAGAAATACTCATCAAATAACTAACAACATAAATTCTATCCATCATCCAATATTTCATCTAACTAACAACTCCATCCTCCACACACAATATCGTCAATGCATATCATGATGATAATAAATCAATAAAAACATCATGTATCATGCATAATCAATATCCATCATAAATCATACATCACATATATAGACATCAATATCCATCACTTACATCATAAAACATCATATATCATAATGATATATCGATCATCCATCCTTCAACATCATATGCATACATCAGAAAAGTACAAAAGCATGTATAAATCATACATCATCATCCATAATAATCAAATCACACATAAATGAAGCTGAATCAAAACATGTATATCTCATATATATCATCATAAAAAATAAGAATGTTAGTTACATCATAATGAAACATCTACATGATATCATAATACAAAAAAATACATATATATATACAAAATCATGTCTACAATATAAGTCTCTGAATTGAAACATCATAAAGATTAAGTATAAATATGCCATTGCCCAGTTGGAGGAGAACTCTAAGGATCCTGGCTAGGGTGAGGAGAATCCTTTGAATTAGGCTGTCTAATAGAATGCCCACCCAACACAACACCTGTAGTAGTATTGGGCTCTCCAAACTGTGACTGTCACTGAGCTTTTGGATCAGGAGCATACCACCTCTCTACTCCTAAAGGCGAACCATTGTCCTCACCAATCAATAGTATGCATCTGAAGAAGTTCTACGCATAGCTTCTGGGAGCCTTTGTCTTATTTAGCAAAAAATACAAAAAAATCAGAAAATCAAAAAAATCGTTATCAAGGTGAAAACCTGGCAAACAGGCATCTTGCTAACACCAAAAAAATTAGTTAATATGGAAAATAGTAAAGACAAATCATTCATCCAATGGTGAAAACCACTTTGGTGGCGCTTTGGATAGGTACCTTGGTGAAAACCTAGCAAACAGGCGCCATGTGTACTCAACTCTGCTCCTTTGTCTACTATTATTCTAATCTATCTTGTACATACACCACATCTTTGTATATATACCTACACTGTACATAGTCCACTTCCCTGTACATGGTCCTTATTCCTATACATACTACCTACCCCTGTACATATTCCTTATCTTTCCTATCCATCCCTTGTATATACCATTCATAATAAGTGGTAGTATTTCCCATAACTTGGAACGATTGACATTGAGAGCATTTCATATCCCCCATTTTACCCTATTCATAGTCAATTGGTCTTATACTCGACTGGGGGCAAACACTTGACATGTGTCATATTGGTTCTTACATTAGCTATGTTGAAGACGTAAAATCTGAGAAGATCCACAAACCTCGCAAAATGACCTGAGAAAACACAAAAACATCAAAAAACTTCAAAAAGACAAAAAAATCAAAACATTTCAAAAATCCAAAAATAGAGTCAAAGTCAGTCGCATGTGTCAGTCTTTGTCGTTTGTCGAACTATGTTGCCTCTACAACTGGACATAGGCAAGGCCATCTGTCGATGTGCCCCTGAGGCATTAGGTTAGTCCGTTTAGGTTTGTCTGTATAAAGTTATGCGTCAATCCATCTGTCTATATGACACAGTTGTTGGTTGTGTCGAACTACGAGGTCTCTGCGTGTACAACGTAGGCAAGACCATCACACGATGAGCCCCCGAGGCCGCACTAGGTCAGTCCATTAGGTTTCATCACATTCACTTTCACACACATCTTCTATTTGTAGTCAGTCTTGTCGGTCAAGTCAAGTTGAACTACGAGGTCTCTGCGTGTACAACGTAGGCAAGGCCATCAATCGATGAGCCCCCGAGGCCACACTAGGTTAGTCCTTTAAGGTTTGTCATCACATGTAGTCAATTGTCCACATGTCATATCAAGTCATGCATCAATCTAGTGAACAAGTCAGCAACGTCTCTAAGTCAAATCAAACACCTTTCCAAACAAAACAATTCAAACAGATCAATCAAAAGTCTACTACAAGATGTGTCCTTCTTGGAAACAAATGTTATCAAAACAATCAACTTATGTCTTATTCAGGATGAGTCCTTCCTACATAATTGACAAGGTCAAACAATCAAACATAGCCTTACACAGGTTATCCCATCAACGACATCTAACTTAATGTCTTATACGATACATGTCTTTCTGAAACCAGGCTTTGTCATGCCTTATACAGATAGTCATAACATCGAAACCAGACTCACAGTCTTATCCGGTATGTGTATCTCCTAAAATCAGGCTCTATCAATCAATCCTTTTATCAATCAAACAAATCAAACAAACAAATCATGTTTTGGAAAATATTTTCATTGGCTTATTGACTTTATGGCTTATTTATCTTATCATTTATCTTGAATTGATGATTGGGATTCATGTTACTAGCTTTCTGAAGGATGTCACATGAAGGATTTAGAGAAGCAATGATGTATCAGAATTCTATTTTCTTTGACTGCTTTCTGTCGACTGTCTTTTTCAATTTGATTTTGAGTCATGTTACTAGTTTCCTCAAGGATGTCCCATGAAGGATTTAGAGGAGCAATGACGTCTCATGACCCGTCTTTTTCTTTTGTTTGTTGTCTGTGGTTTGTCTCGACAAAAAGACTGGGGCAACTTGTGTCCTTAGTATGAGTTGGTGACAATCCTTGTCTACGACTGTCTGTTATCAGCAAGTGGATGACCTTGCACACCTTGATCTATGTCATATCACAGTGTTTTTCTCCATTTGTATTAGTCCTGCCCAATGATGATAAAGTGCAATACCTTTTGTGATACAACAAAATATCGAAGATTCCTACTACTAACATTTATCTTCCATCTTTTCATTCTTTGTCGATCTTTCTTTCCGCACTAACAGTCCTTCTTTCCTGCATTATGACGAAGTCCTGTGACACAAAACGTTATACATCATCCTGCATCAACATACATGTAGAAATGTACATACATATTAGGCATATTTCACATTTAGATCATTATGGCATAATAGACAATAATCATCATTTAACAGTGCATATCATAAGCATTTCTGTAAATACATGCATCACATTACATTTGTATAGCATCACATGTCATCTGTATCATACATATAACATCATATAGCAGCTCATAATCATATAGAATTAAACATCATATAGAATCATACAGTACATACCATCATCCATCATATAGGCATATCATATAAACATCACATGTATAAATAAAGACTGCATAATTAATAAATAGACATGCATATCATAGGAATCACCGCCAAAATCACATATATATATCGCTCAAAAATGTGTCACATCACAATGTCATAATGTATCACAAATACATGGAAGCCCGCAGGCTATAAGATCAAAATACAATGAATCTCAAACAGTATCTCTATCCTGAGCTGCCACTGCCATCATGCTGGGAGTGTGTGGGAGAATGATGCTGGGAACTGGCTGATCTCTGCGCTGTGGGAGGTCTGTCATATGGCCCTGCTCTGCGTGGCTGATCCACCCCCTCTAAGCTTATTGTCCATGTATGGGTCCTGATCTGGGACCTGCTACTATGTGCAGCTGAAAAACTAGGAGCCCGTCTCTCTAGGGGAACCTCTGCCTCATATAAGTCCCGATAGTATCTCTCCCTCTCCCCGACTTTGACCAGCTCTCTGGCAAACGCTGCTAATGGTCCTAGGCATAGTGACCTGAGCTCTGTGAACCTCTGCTCAGTCTCCTGCCGCCGGGCTATGGCTTGATCCCTGTCCATCAAGGCTCTCTCTCTCTACCCAATAAGCATCCCTCTCTACCATCAATACTCCCATCTGCTCCTCCAAGGAGGCAACCTGGGCTCATAACATATTTTTATCGGGCACCTCTGCCTCTGTCTCATCCTAATGGGCCTTGTCTCTCCCATCCTCCTCCTCGTTTAGCTCCTCAAGGATCTGATCTTGGATCTCCTACTCGTGATCATCCTCCTCCTCATCATCCTCCTGGTAGGCACCTAGCAACCCAAGAGCGTCAAGCTCTGCCTCCTCTCCACCTTCCTCCTCAACACCTCCCTCCTCTCTGCCTACCTCCTTGGCACTTGCCTCTGCCTCTGCTGGGATATCAAGGATGTATGGGATCACTGCCTCTGCCGACTGCTCCTCCTCACCACCTCTGGCCACATCTAACATGGCCACATCCTCCTCTCCTCCTCTCTCCTCCTGAATCGGTGACAAGGCTGGTCCTTGTCCCCGTCGACCACGTCTCCCTCTCCTGCCTCCATGTTGACCACCTCTGCCATCATCCCCTCCATCACCACGGCCTCCTCTGCCACCTCTCCCTCTACCTTGCCTGCCTCTAGGACCTGTCCCATGCCGCTCTACTGGTGCTGGCTGCCCTGGATTTGTCAAGGGAATCAGCCTGTGTACTGCCCACCACTAATCATAAGTTGGAGTGGTCCCTGGATTTGCTGGTCCACCCCTCCATCCCCATGGTTGTGCTTGTCGTGCATCAATATCTACCTCTGCAGTGGCGACTGGAATCTCTGGTCCCCATAGCAATACCTTTCGTGATGACCTGGCAAACTCTGCTCTCCCTCGAGGTACATCCTGTACCTCTCCATACTGTCTCAGGACCTGGTCCGACAACTGCCGCTCTATAATGTGCATATGGGACACTGTCCGTCCCACCAGATACTGTGTTTGTCTACAAAATGGTAGGTGCTCGTCCTCATCTGACCACACCTCACAGCCTAGGTACGGTCTCCATGTGAACTCCTACATCAAGTCTATAGCGTGTCTGAAATAACCTGTGTCTTCAATATGGTGCTGTGTGGTTGCCCCCGCATAACGGAAGGCGTAAAGAGCTCCATGAGGAACATCTACTGTAACAAGCGGTCTGAAAATGGCAATATGCTCCCATGCCCATACCATCAAAAGCATGGTACCGCAGCTCATCGACTGTGCCTCTCTATAGGCAATGTCATGCAAGTGAAAGTACAACATCCCAAGCACACACAAACCCTAGGCATATACGACTTGGCGCTCAAGCATGCCCACTAACATCTCCCCCCATCCTACAGGGAATCCATGTCCTCGGTGGTCAGGCAGTACTATACCGCCTATCAAGGTCACTACTAGACAGTCTAACTGTCTATACCTCTGAGCCAACACCCGCCACCTAATCTTGTAATCATCAACCCCTAGCTATCTAACGTCGGCATGGGGGTAATATTTGCACATCTTAGCTATACCCCCCTGGGTATCATAGACCACCCGTGTCCCTCTAATCGGCAGTCTCAATATCCTATATACATCCTCCAAAGTCACCGTGGCCTCTCCGGTCGGAAGGTGGAAGGAAGACGTCTCCGAGTGCCACCGCTCACATAATGCTGTTAGTAGTCCCCGATTTTCCCGAATCTGGGGCATATCAGTCACATGCAACAAACCCAAATGCCATAACGTCCATCGCTCGATCGGCCGCAAACTGTCTCTGAATCGAAACGTCGTGGGTCTTGACTCTCGTGTATAGATGGGATCCAATACAACCTGCAACAACATTATGCATGCCTCATATCAGCCTGAATCATCTATCCTAGTAAAAAAATGACTGTTTTAACATAAAATGCAAATGCGTCGTTATTTAGCACATGCGTCATTCTTTTACACGTGCGTCACTTTTTAACAAATGCGGTTCACAAATTCCATATGCGTTATTATTAATCAAATGCAGTTGATAATAATCAAATGCATCATGAAAGTAACATTTGCGTTTCAAAATGACAAATGCGTCTCTGAATATGCAAATGCATCTCAAAATAAACATATGTGTTGCAAAATATCAAATGCGTAACAAAAATAAATAGATGCGGTTATTCGCTAAAGTCTATTGTAAATAACTGGCGTAAAGTTTCAAATGCGGCTTTTCGCAATCAAATGCGTCGTTCGCGCATACACATGCGGTGCAAAATAAAAAATGACGCATATCTAAAAATTGAATTAAATGCATTAAATAACGCACAAATCAAAAATTTTCAAAAGTCAAGTTTTAGGTCCATACCAGGGGGTCCGCGCCGGTTGGTCTCTGATATGTCCGGATCCTGTATGCACGATGGTGATTGGCTAGAACTGGAGACATCCTCGCTAGAAAGTCAGAGCAAATTTTCAAATCTCTAAGCTAGGTGGGTGCAAATGAATAGTTTTTCACCCCAATTCAAATATATACCTAGGGCTTAGGTGGCATTTCCTTCCTACTGGCCATGTAAACTTCCATTTTCTATCATCCCGTACCCGTCCCTCCCATTTTCGACCCCAATTCCGTCAACTGCATTGCATTTCTGCCTATTTACTGGACTAATCGGGCACATTTCCAAATTTTTTTGACCGTGTTGAAAATTTGTCAATTTTCCCGAGGGGGCATACCTTCACCTGTTCTAATCCGAAGCATGACTGGGGCATATTTTTATCGACTTTCTTTGACACAAAGCTGAAACGACATTGTATCAAAGAGGGGCAAATGTAGACACCGAAATCTGGTTTTTAGCCTGCAACTTCTATATCCTTCATGTTTCGTATTCTTCATGGTCATGATTAAATAATGTCAATTATTTAATTAATTCACCTTAACATTAATTCTTCTAATGATTAAATAATGTCAATTATTTAATTAATCTTCTATTAATTCTTCTATTAATTCTTCTATTAATTAAATAATATTAATTATTTAATTAATTCACACTTTTCTGTATTCTACTTGATTGATTAAATAAACGCTTTTTATTTAATTATGTTACTAATTAACCTTTTTCTTGTCAAATTAAATAAATCCTTATTTAATTTATTCTTTATCATATTTCCACTATAATTAAATAAATTCATAATTTATTTAATTATTCATTTAAATCCCCTTCGTCACTTAATTAAATAAATCTTATTTATTTAATTATTCTTCAAATATCGAGTCTTGAATGAAATGAATTATTTAATTCATTAATTCTATTTTAACACATTCTTCTATATTTTAGATAATTATGTCAGTTATCTAAGTATTCACTTTTACTCGACTCGACATCTATGTTAATCGTTTAGTTAACTATTGATTCGATGTCTGAGTGGCTTTCTCGAGTAATCTCTTCGTCAGATCATTCAATCGTCCAGTTCTAACTCAATGCGTGTACATGCGGATTAATTAAATATTCTTATTTAATTAATTAAATGTTGTGCGTGTGTTCAAATAGAGAGTTGTTATAATCAATCTTCATCTTTGTCATGCAAAGATATTTCTTATGTTTTCAAATGTTGAACTGAAGATTAAATCATTCATTTAATCTTTAATCTATTTCTAATTTGAATCACTCATGTCATCACTATCAGTTATCAGAATGCATGTCTAATCTGTCGATCTCAACCATCCGTTAATCTTTCGATCTTGGCCTGTCATTCGAATAATCAATTTTATACAAATTAATCTATCATTCATCATTTCAATCTCTCTCGAAATCTCTCTTGAAATCTCTCTCGAAATCTCTCTCACGAAATCTTACAACTTTTGAGAGCACTTTTGTCTTGAATCTTCGATATTTTGCTAATCACTATCTTAGGCTATACTTGCACGAACTTGAAAATCTGAGGGAAATTATACTACACAAGCAAAATGGAGAAGGGAAATCGAGATGAATCATGGAAATACGTTTGGAATTGGTGAGATTGTTCTAGTTTTAATTATGTTTTTACTTTCCCATGTTCTTTGTTGCTTAATGAATGAATTTGCATTTGAGATTTACTATTGTATGCATATGTGCTTCTAATCTTCTTCTATTGTCTATTGTGCAAAGAGCTCCTTTTCATTTTCAGCGTTACAAGTATGTCATCCTCTGTAACAACTGATATCACTCTACATGGAGGACATCACACTTTTCCCTAAGAGTATCTCTATCTATGGTAATCACCTATAATTGGGCCTCTGCAGCATGCTTTCACTCATCCTCTCTATCTCACTCTACCCTCAGGTGGTCCCACTTTGCTATCACGGGAGCAACTTGAGCCTCCACAGCCTATCGTCGCACTACCTCTGCATCCCTCATAATTGTCATAAGTGTTAATTGTACTACATCTCCAGGTGGTGGTGGAGGACCTGGAACCTATCCCTAATCCTACTACATTAGATCACCCTGTGCATTATCTTATCAAGCACTGGCAAGCTGCTCTACACCAATCTCAACATGTTGCTTCTCCCCTCAATGACCAGTAATGCCAACTCTACCTATTGCAGGAACACTGACATGATCTATGAATCTTAATGAAATACGCCATGCCCACCACTGATCAAAATTTTGGGTAGTCTCAAGATCTTCTAAACCCACTGGCCAACTCCACCCAAATGGGGCAAGAGCTCTAAACTCCACAATGACATCATAATTAGCCTGCAAACCCCATACTCAGACCTCTCTAGTGGTTCAACCAAAAAAAGCCTCATAAACATCTGGAAAATGACTCTATCACTCATCAAACTACTAAAAAACCCTATCAAGTAGGTATCTCTCTAGCATAGAGTGAATGTGACCAATGAGCCACCGAGTCTATTTGCAAAATACTAACTGATCCTAGTCATCATGCCAAACATCACAATCCAAATATGGTCTCCATACAAAACCTAGAATATAATCTAAAACATGACAATAGTAGGGAAGCTATCTAGGCTAAGTGTAGTGAAGAAAATCTCCATAACGATAAGAATATGGATCTCCCAGAGTCTGATCCAAAATACAAATAGGCCAAGCAACTAGAATGTGCTCCTAGACCCATACATTTAGTAGAGAGACACCAACAAAAATAGATCTCCCTCCATGATACACAACCTCATGCATATCTCTATATAAATGCATAAGGAGACACATGCCCCACACATATCTAGTGCCATGCTTGAACATTTTCTCAATGCAAATGCCCCAACCAATAGGTAACTGCCAACCTCACCTATCAAGAATGAAGAGCCCCATAACCAAACCATAGAGAACTAAGGAAACAAGATTGAAACTACCCACAAACTTAGATAAGTCTATCTCAGCCTCTCGAACTTGAAGATGTCTCACACCAAGTACTTGGTGCATAGCATGGGTACCTCGTTGAATGGAATATGTAACAAGCTCTCTGTGAATAGGTATACAAAGGATCCTCCACACATCATCCAGAGTGATGGTGGTCTCCCCAATAGATAAATGAAAGGACAAGGACTCTGAATTCCACCTCTCCACAAGAGTAGTCATCATCCCTCTATAGAATTTGATGGTAGGCATGTAGCAAATATGTCACAACCCAACAACATCTAGCACATATTTCTCTAGCTCCTCAAAACCAATAATTAAATCGAACAAATCACGTGGTCGTCGCTCCCTCGACTGGAGCGGATTAAGAATCGCTTACAACCATTCAATCCACAATGTTAGGGATTTACTACGAAAATGAAAAACACATCTCAAATGACAAAAAAATTGCCTTAAAATTCCAAAAATAGTCAAAAGTGAAACCTTTTTGTCAAAAGCGAACATATTTTTTTGCAAGTGTTAAAGACAAGCGAAAGCGGTAATTTATTTTATCAAAAGCAATAAAGAGGGAAATAGAAAAAATTTCAAAAGTGCATATGTATGTCAAAAGTGAAATTTTATCACGAGAGCGAATAAAATGAACACAAAAAGTCAAAAGAAATTTTTTTAGTCAAAAGCAAAAAGCAGACGTGAAATTTTAGGTCAAATGTGAACATTTTGAGCAGGTGCGAGAGAAAAAATCAAGATTGAACCATTCAAAAACAACAAAAGTGCTAAAAATGATGTAGAAGTGAAAAATTCCTAAACTTAATGCTATTGACAACTTGGATTTCATGCATTAATTACACAAATATGGAAAGTCAAAAACATGAATCAAAAGGGTACATACTTGGGCATCGATGGCTACAGGCCATCTGAACTCACAAACTGCATCCACGTAATGTAGAGCTCCTCAAATCCTTGCCATAGCACCTTGACAATTGACAAAACATGAAATCTAGAGGCAAGAATTTTCTATAGACTTAAAGTGAAAATGAGGTAATTTGAACCTTAATTACCTATTTAACCCTCAAAACCCTAATTTTAAATGTAGGAAACCCTCCTAAGTTGAAATTAGGACCTCCTAGGAACATTGAACTATTGGAAAGAGACCTATAGGCTTAATTTTTCATCCTCTATGCATCTAAATTGAACTGAAACATTACTGTGAGTTCAACCTCAAAATTGATATTTTCAGTCAACCTCTCAAGGGGACAACCCAACATCCTACCATAATTCCACTAACTACCAAGGCACAATGGGACATATAATTTTTTTCAAATCTTGATCTTAACATCAAAATGTTTGAAACAAAGAAATCACTACTTTGTCTTAAAGAGGGGCAAAATGTAGACATGTAAAATTGACCCAACACTTATTACACATCCTGAATGACATTTTTTCATTATCAGCATCATTATCACTTAATATCACTACATTTCACATCAAATGCATCAAAAACCCTAATTTTCTCTATTAATTGCATAGTATGACATTATTTAATATATTCACTTTTGTACCATTTTCAACCAATTAAATAAATTACATTTATTTAATGAAGTCCTAACCTAAAATTTATTCCTTTAGATTAATTAAATAACGTCAACTATTTAATTATGTCACTAATTAAATCTATTACCCTAAGACAATTAAATTATTAAAACATAACCGTTTAATTAAATCACTTTCCCCTAAACATGAATAATTGAATAAATTATTCAAAACATTATAAAAAATCAAATCAAACAAATACAACTTTGTTTGTAAAAAGTCAAACTTTATTTGCATGTTCAACTCCAAAAAAATTAATTAATTAAATCAGTTAATTAATTATCCTCATTGATTTTCATGATGGAGCAAATTATAATCCCCTAATTGCTCGATCTGATTGGCTGACTGATCCATCTATTTTTTAATAGATCCATCTATTCTTTAATTCCATAGATTATTCAATCTATTTCCTCAATCCCACTAAACATTCAATCTATTTATTCAATCACACTAATTACATAATAAAAATGCACTAATTATTCCTATCTAAATCCTCTCAATGGTTTTCAACCATTGATTAGGATATTCTACTATGCTATTGTTATCAATCAGATATGCACCCTTGTCAGATTTGTAGAAATCAGACTATCTATTGAAACATGGAAACTTTTTTCAGATGTGGGTGATCCATGTGAAAAGAGAATCTCCAGAGTGAGCTGGTTCTCCGAATAATGAATATTATTCTAAATGATCTTCAAGAAAAGGGATAGAGAAAAATTGAAATTAAAACCTATGACTTAAAATGATCCACAAAACTTAATAATGACTTTGATATTTCTCCCACAAACAGTCTTCAGAAAAACAACAATGAATTCACAATATCTCATGAACAACAGTGCAAAATTGATTTGCATGAAGGTTTATATTTAAACACAACATGCAACCTATTGAAAAGAAATGTGCGTAACACACTTATTTTCAACCATGATAGTATTGTGTGTATTTTGCATTTTTGAAACAAATCCTCATGTGGGAAAATTGAAAATAATGAAGAATCACCTATTTCTGTATTTTGTGATCAAAACCCAACATGGGTATGTTGTATTTCGAATATCACTACATTTTAGTGAAAACCCCATGTGGTTGTTTCAAGCCCTACTAAAACTGTATTCTTTGGATGATCAAGAGGCATATGCTCAGATCCTCTTACCCGTGGCTATGCAGTCCCTCCATTTCGCTGCATACATCATTGAAAGTGCGTTGAACAAGGGTTTGGAAAAAACCCGTGGCTTCTCATTCAAATTTTCATGTTTCTCTAGAGAGATAGGAGACAAACCATATTCCCTGTATCTGAATTTTTTTCATTTTTAAGAGAAAACACTGTTGTTACGTACCACAGTAGCTTGTTTCCCTTATTTATCTGCATTCTTTCAATTCAATCATCTGATGGCTTAAGCACCATTTGGAAGCCTGTACCTGTAAATCTTCTCATACATTTTGGAAACTAATGCCAAAACAATATTGCAAGCCCTCCAATAATGTTCATGATATTCCCACATTGCTGTCTTAATTAGAAGGTGATAGTTCACTCACTATGCATAACAAACTGGATACACACCACCCTGTTGATTTGTAGTTGCTCTATGGTATTGAACCCATCAATTGAAGCTACTCGAGCTATTGCTATTTTGATTTTTTGAAAAGGGACCACTGCTAAAGCATCATGCATTGTAGAAGATGTGGATCTTAACATGATTCTTTACTTCTGAAAACTCCACTTACTATTTTTCACCATTTCTTGCATTTATGATGATATTTCTGACAACTATATCTTGTTGCCTCCTAAATGATGGCTGTATTGTTCATGCATTTTATGTTTTGTTATGAAAAGATTGTTTGATGCATTTTCCCTCCTTTAAAGCATTAATTAGTGGACACTTGTGAAACTCTTGATGCTTGACATCTTTCATTCAAATGAGAAACTGAAGTTCTTTCACCTGCCTCCATTATTAAATAGTGTCTTATGGATAAGGCATTATGTATGCCTATTTACTATCACCATCATGAGCAAAAATACCTGCTATAATATTTGGAAACATGATGCATAAACAATACTCATGGAAACAAGATACAATTAGGATGGAAATTTTATATCTTTAAGTATGAAAATGATACTCTTTAGTTGAAATGACTGAGCTCATCAAGTCTACTATTTCCCCATAGCTTTCAAAACAATGTGTTACTTGATTGTTATGAGGGAACAATAGGATTCATTGCTCAAATGATTTGAAATTCTGTTATTACTCCTTCATGAATAATTCAGATGAAAATGATGATTGCATTCCTTCACTCAACCCCATCTGTAATGAATAAGGGGTAGCATGCCGAGCTCTACCCTTGTGGGAGCCTGTTTTCCTCCACATGCTTGGTCTTCAAATAATAATTAGCTTCATGATTTTCCCTATACCTGCACAAAGAAACAAACAATGTTAGCATAAAAAACAATATATGATCATGTTGATGTTTCTCTTTCAACTCATGTTTATGCATTTTTCTTTAGCTGGTTCTATGCATTGCAAGGATTGAAATATATCTCTGTTAGTATAGCATGTAGTAAAGTTCATATCCTGAGCTCTTAATTGACTCCCTTCATCCTTTTCAGGCACATTCAAGAACATAATCAGGATGGAGCAAGCTATGAAGCATCAACCGAAGATCGACTCAGGCAATGACGGATATGTCCCATGTTACTTGTCACTTTCTCTTTCAATTGTATATTTCCTTTCTTGTCATGAATGGAACGACTAAAACCACGGCTTGTGTGGATATTCAATTTCAATATTCTACTTTTCATTTTGAAAAGAAAATGCATTTATGATGCAATGTTGTACCACCATTTGAATGTATCACCATTTGAATTCTTGTAATGAAATGAAATGTTGTAAATATAAAAAGCATCATGAAATAAAAGAAAGAATTCGGTCATGCTTTGTTAGTTATATGCTCAATCTTGTACTCCATTTGATTGTCAAATGATAAACAATTCTTAAAACTCTATTTCCTCATCTCAATGCACAACTTTCACTTGATAAATAATGATAAATAAGATGCAATCAACACTTAGCATATGCAAAAATAACTGTATTTATCACTTTTAAATATGAAAGTATTTAGTCAACTCCACCATTTGAGCTATAGCAAAAAATTGGTAACAGCTATCTCGAGCGTCCATTTAAAAACACAAATTCTATATAACCATCTTCTTCCTAAAAAAAATCAAAGAATCAACATCTTTTGCATGATGAAGTAATGCCAAAATCACAATCGACCTTTTGAAGCTTTACACACATCTTCAATCAATGACATTGCACGTTCTTGAAGCTTTTTCTACACACAATGAAGGCTTCACATTGATATGGACAACCCAATATCTTTGCGAATACACTTCGACATGGGATGGTAAAGTTTTCTTTGTTTTTGATTTTGTTATGATTTCTTAGGATTTCATTATTTTTTCAGTAGCTTAAAACTTCATTTCATGAGTAATGGGCATGAATCATAGCTTTTGTTTGGATTAGATTAGTTTCAATTCAAGCATGTTTTGATCCCTTAACATCTCCTGATTTCCCCCTTACATATTACTAGTTGTCTCTTTTCCCTTGAAAAAAGGTGTGGTGGAATCTGCCTTGTTACTAAATAGTTTACAATACCAACATACCAATGTATATGTATATTTAGAGAAAATAAGTGTTCATCTGGAAATGAGTCATCCACTACTCCTTTAGCTGATTGTGTTGGAAATCTTGATAGAAATCTGCCACTATATTGGACTTACCAAGTTTTTCCAATATTGTAATATCAAAATCTTATAGAAGTAGTATCCATCTTACTAATCTACCCCCAAGTACAAGCTTGTTCATTAAATATCTGATAGCTATATGGACAAAAAATGAATAACCAGTAATGTAATGACTAAATTTATTGATGGAATACACTACTATGAGCATCTCCTTTTCTGTAATAGTATAATTTAGCCATGCTCCCTGAAGATTCTTGCTAATGTAGTAAATTGCATACTCTTTTTTAACTTCTTTCTGACCCAAAATTGCTCCAATAGAAAAATATGAAGCATCTTTATGTATATGAAAAGGTAAGGTCTAGTTTAGCCCCGTCAAAACATGTGCTTGAGTCAAAGTTTTCTTTAGCTCTTCAAAGGAGTGTTGGCACTCTGATGTCCACTCAAATTCAATATCTTTACTAAAAAAATAAAAATGATGCAAAAATATTATTAAATTCTTTGATAAACCTCCTGTAGTAGCCTGCATGGCCAAGGAAACTTCTGATATATCTTTGCTTGTGGAATAGGTAATGCAAAAATATTTTCTATTTTGTGTGGATCAACTTGAATCCTTACACTAGATATGAACTTCCCTAAAACAATTCCCCGAGTCATCATCACAAAGCAATTTTCATTGCTGAGTGACAAGTTTTGTTCTTTAAATATTTTTAATACCTTTTCTATATTTCTAAGGGCTTCCTCATAAGTTTCCCTATATGTGGTGAAATCATCCATATAGATCTCCATATAGTCATGAGCATAATCAGAAAGGATGTTGAGCACTGCCCTCTAAAAAGTAGCTAGAGCATTGCATAAATCAAAGGGAAGAATAGAGTAGGCATAAGTACCTCAAGGACAAATGAATGTTGTATTGTCTTGATCTTCTAGAGCAATTTTTATCTGATTGTAACCACTGAAACCATCTAGGAATGAAAATTACTTCTTCCTAACTAAAGATTCAAATGCTTGATTTATAAAGGGCAATGGAAAGTGGTCCTTCTTAGTGGTTGTATTCAGTTCCATGTAATCTACACAAACTCTCCATTTTCCACATTTCTTGGGAACAATGACCAAAGATGAAACCCATTCACTGTTAGATATAGGATAGATAAATCCTGTATCAAGGATTTTTTAAAGTTCAACTTTGATTATGTCTCTTAAGGTAGGGTTCATTCATCTTTGAGGCTTCCTAATGGGTCTATAACCATAACTGATATAGATCATATGCATACATCAGTTAGGATTATGCCTTTCATATGATGGTAATCCCATGCATATGATACTAGATGTTCCTGTAGCACTGTGTGTAGGGAATTTTGCTACTCTTTAGTCAATGCATTATTTATGTTCAACATTTTTCCTGGCATGACTTCTAATTCTTTGGATGATTCTTGCATAGATGAGAGGTCAAGGATTGGAATGATTGGTACAAACTGTTGTGGAAGCAAGGAATGACAGATTTGAGATATTTCTTTTGAGGAATTGGTGGGTATAATAATTTTCAAGGGGTCTTAGAGGAATGCAAGATAGTCCTATTGTTGCGGGATCTTGCCACAATCATTCTATATTATGCGATCAATGAGTGCATCTTCATCTTGATCATCCAATAGAGGATTGCATTCTATAGTAATCAAAGTTTCCAAGGAATAGTTATCTTCCTCATCCAAAGTGGGCCAAATAGTTTGCTCAAGATCAACATAAGGTTGGGATGGAGGATAGAGGGACAATTTCTTGGTCACAGTCTGATTAGATATTATCATATTTCTAGACCTACAACCTATGAATACATCAGTTGTATCCAACCATGGTTTGCCTAGGATGAGCGGATATCCTACAAGATTAACCTTTGGCTGTAAAACTATGAAATCAGTAGGATATTTCCAAGAATCTAATGTAATGACTAAATCTTCAATGATTCCTTTAGGCTTGATTATTGACCTATCAACCAATTGTAAGAACAATTTGTGTATGTCTAAGGTTGGCTAACTGAAGTAATTGCATTGTTTCTTTAGTCATAACATTGATTGCTACCCTTAAGTCTATTAAGGTGTTTTTGATAAGGGTCTCATTAATCTTAATATCCACTACTCGACTACGAGGGTCTGCGTATTTAGGGACAATTATGTTCCCTAACATGATATCTGCAAGGTTTTCTAGGACATGTACTGTCTAAGGATCCTTCCTTTTTCTCAGTTTCTTAAGACATAGGTCCTTGATTACTTTAGTATAGATTGGAATGTCCTCAATTGCTTTAGTATAGATTGGAATGGATGAGAGGGATTTTGATATTGACATCCCTAAGTTGACTCAATAGGTTTTTCTTAGCTTGTGTGTGATGCTTTTGAATGGCTAAGCTTTTAGGGAAATGAGGCTTGGGACTTGAGGTAGGTTGGCATACCTGATTTGACTCAAGGTTCCAAAGGTTTTTTTTTTTTAAGCTTCAAGTACAAGTTCTTCATCCTCCATCTTAGTGATTTGAGGAGATGAAGGTCCAACAAGTTGTTTCCCTGACCTGAGGTGTATATCACTCACCTCTACCCCATAACTAGGGTATTTCATAGCTTCATTAGTATAAGCTTGTTGGACAAGATTGTTTTTAGGGTTAGGTGTAGGTTGGGTAGGTATTTGTGGTGGCTTGGGTGGCTGGTATCTAGTATTTGATTGAGGCATAATGGATTGCTATTGGGGTTGAGGAGGAAGCATAGGTTGTTGATAGTTCATGTTTTGCTGCTGCCACTACTGACCTTTTTGCCATTGAGGCTACCATTGGTTCTGTTGTGTTGGCCATTGGGGATTGTAATTGGAACCTTGGAAATTTTGTTGTGAACAAGGATATGGCTGCTCCTGGTTCCAATTTTGGTGGGGTTGTGGCCATTCTTGAGGGTTTTTCCATTGATTTTGACTAGCTAGCTAGGGTTAAGAATTTTAAGTAGATTTTTTTTGATTTCCAATGGGAAAGGATGAATTAAATTTAAGAGGGTCTTGTGGTATAATTTTCTTTGTTTCCATGGCATTCTTTGAGCTATGTAAAATAGCTTCCCATCCTCTCCTTCAAGTGGCTAAAAATTAGGTTTCTCAATTTTATCTTGTTGAATACTAGCCACCCTTTTGCATTTACAGTTTGCTTTCCTTTGCCTATAGCTGGGGTAGTATTCAGTGAGAATTGATTCAACTTCTTCATGCTTCTTCTTTATGTGGAGAGTATCCAATTGATTTCCTAAATGGATGATAATGTCCTCCATATTGGACAACAAATTGCTTAACTCTATCTTTGAATCCCTTATGGATGATTTTCCAGTAGTGGATGTCTTGTCTTCCCTGGGTCTCTTAGTGAAGGTCTTGGAATAACTCTAGTAGACCTTGCAGATGTCTTAAAGTGGAATTTGAGAGATATATCCTTGTTGAATAAGGTTGAGAGCATCCATACAGTCCTCATTGAATCCCCTCAAAAATACTAATTTGAGGGATTCTTAAAACAACTTGTTATGTGGGTTTTTCTTCAAGTCAAACTGAAAGCTCTCCACATAATATTCTAAAACCAATTATAAATATCAGATTCTACACATCCATGTGAAACTAAATTTCATTCATCACATATCACAAAAGATTACACAAAATATTCTTCACAAATTGTATTCAATGAAATCATTCTGAATAACCAACATGTTTGTAGATAATAATTGAAATTGAAAAATAATTGATAATGAAATACTAAAATCAACTAACTTATCTAAGGACTCATCCATTGGCTATATACAAGCATGGGATATTTTATTCTAAGCAACAAATAACTACAATCATTAACTATCACTCCTAGATATCAGTGTATATAGTTAAGATTGAATTGTTCAAACTATAACTGGAAAGAAAGAAGAGTTCTAATAGAATCAAAATTCTGTAAAATAGAATTGCATGTAAAACACACAAACATTTATTCAGAATCCTATCAACAAAAGAATTCTTCTTCTTCAATGCTTTATTATCTACCATAATGATGCACGACCAAATCCATTAGGTGTATTCATATAGTAGTTATTGCATTCAGCTTGATCGGGCACTTCCCCTGTTTCACTGTCCCAGTCTTCATTTTGCTACGGGTTACAACTTCCAATTGCTACGAGCTACAGTTATTTTTGATATGCAAAAAATTAATCCACAAAACATATACACAAAGCTAACTACCATAATTAAACACGAAATTCCATCCAAATTTCATACATACTTACATATAAACTATGCAATGCTACTATATTATAACCATATTCCATTACTATGATTTAGGTCCAAGATTGTATAATAAACATGAAAAGATATCATAGCATAGGGGTATTGTCTAAAAAGGTTTATCTAATAGTGTCGAAAACTATGTATAAAAGAAACAAAAAATAGGCTAATAACTAAACCCATCAAATACACCATTAATAATCCTATAAACAATCCTAAAGGGTTGGGAGAGAACCTGTGAACGCGTCCACTACCCAAGATCATAGTGATAATCTCTAATGAATCCGAGGGATATACCGCTCTTTTCCATGATGAATAGTTGTCTTAAGTTAAAATATTGAAAATAAATAAGGATGTTATGTATCCATCTTTGATATAATACAAGAAAGTTTGAAACCTATGTCAAAATCTCTCTCTTTTACTTATAACAAAATCTGTGGAAAATTATTTGAATTTGTATGAATAAATGAGGTAAATGGAAACTAATTAAAATATTTAAACTAGAAACTTTGGGTGAATTGAACTCCAAAATGGTTCAAACTAGGAGTAATCAAGAAAGAAGCCA
Organism: Sequoia sempervirens; assembly: GCA_007258455.2. Classification (NCBI taxonomy): domain Eukaryota; kingdom Viridiplantae; phylum Streptophyta; class Pinopsida; order Cupressales; family Cupressaceae; genus Sequoia; species Sequoia sempervirens. Next base: position 62,085 of record VDFB02253700.1, on the reverse strand, counting down.
AGAAGTGGGGAAGCCTTTTGGAAATTTAGAGGCTAAACTAGACCAAATTCTCACCGTGTAGCATGATATAAGAGAAAGAATCAATAACCTTGAGGGATAAGTGAGGGGTGGACTTGGAAAAGAATCCAACATTGAGGGTGAAAATAAGAATCACCATGTACACACTACTCAAAGAAAGCAAGGTGAAACCCACTCAGAGTTGAGGTCGAATGTTGCAAAAAGAGATCAATTAGCCAAGGAATTATCAAGGGATATGAAAAAAAATTCTCCCACAAATTTTGATGGTATGATGAGCACAGATACTGCATAAGCATGGCTCACTGAAATGGAGAAATACTTTGAAATTAGAAATTACTCTGGAGTGACCAAGGTAGTTTGGGGAGCTTATCAATTGGTTGGAGAAGCATCCATGTGGTGGATGAAGAAGAAGATAGAGTTGGGTTTGAGCTCTCTAAAGTTAACATGAGATGAATTTGTATCCATCTTTAGGCAAAGGTGGTTGCCACAACTCTTCTTCGACTAGAAGCTCATGTATTTTCAAAATTTGAGGCAAGGTGATTCGTCTGTGAATGAATACTAGGAAAAGTTCACACATCATTTGAAATATGTTCCACAATACCAAAAGGATGAGAGGTTTAGAATCAAAAAGTTCATTATGGGATTAAATACCAAAATTTGTGGAGAGGTGGATGTACATGGTCCTACCACAATGGACTAGGTGTATGAGAAGGCCATTAAGTAGGAGAAAATGCTCGAATCCATGTCTACCTACAAGGAAGGAATCATAAGAAATATAATTGGTCCCAACCTTCTCAACCTTTCAAGAAAAGGAACAATAAGTAGGACTTCCATAAGAAAGGTGACAAGGGCTCACATAGAAACTAGAATGAGTCCAGAGGGGACAAAAGGAATGACAGTAGCAATAATGGAAAGAGAAATGGGGATAACGTAGGGAAGCCTTGATAAAGGCAAGGTCTACTAGGAGGATTTTTTTCATGTGGTGGTGACCATTATGAAAATTGGTGCCCTAGAAAGGCACCGGGCCTTCAACTATGAGGGAATCCCCTACCATCACAACAAGTTTCCTTCCAACAAAGGATTCATGCAACTTTGGACAACTGTTAGGTAGAATACCAGATCACACCCATTAAGACTCCAAGTACTTTATTTGGCGTACCTATTTTGGTTTTAATTGACACTGGTGCTACATAATGTTTTATTTCTCCTAGATTATTAAGTAAATTATCTAGAAAATATGGCTACATGGAAAATTCTTGGTCAGTTGAATATGTAGACCAATCAAGAGCTCAAGTAGAGTAGTTCTTGTTTGAAGCTAGGGTTGATTTTCTAAGATTTTCAACAAAGGTTAACCTATATGTAGCCCCCTTAGGGTCCTATGATGTCATCCTAGGGATCAATTGGTTATGGAGACATAGAGCTAAGGTGGATTTTTTTTAAAAGTAGAATTTCTAGATGACTCGGAAAACAAAGTATTCTTGTAAGGAACTTCCAAAGAGGTCAAGAGAAGGAAAATATTTTCCATGTAGTTGAAAAGGGATAAGAAAAAGGGATGTCATCTCTTTGTGGTTAAAATGGAGGAAGTAGAACCAAAGGATAATAAAGAGTTCATCTTCCAAGATTTTTTGATGTTCTATGACTCACAAAAATTCCAAGAAGTGGGAGACAGAGAATCCATGGATCAAGAAAGATCAAACATGGAAAAGTACCCATTTCTCCAAAACTTTGAGGATTTATTTTTAGATGAATTGCTTGGATTACCTCCTAAGAGAGATTTCAATTTATCCATTGATATAATCCCAAGATTAGAGCCAATATCCAAATATCCTTACTAGATGACCACCATGGAGTTGATGAAATTGAAAGTGCAGTTGCAAGAATTTCCAAAAAAAGGTTGATAAGACCTAGTATTTCACCTTGGGGAGAACCAATGATCTTTATTAAGAAGAAATATGACACACTGCGCTTGAGCATGGATTACCACATGATCAATAAAATAGCAATAAAGAGCAAGTATTTGTTGCCATGTATAGATGATCTCTTTGATCAAATACGTAGGGAAACAATTTTCTCTAAGATGAATTTGCAATATGGATATCATTAGTTGAGGCTTAAGGATGAGAAAATCCATAATTTTTTTTTCAAAACTAGATATGGGCATTATGAGTTCATATTTCTACCATTTGGATTGATGAATGCACTTGCAACATTCATTAACTTGATGAACAATGCATTTAGAGATTATTTGGATATATTTTTTCTCATCTTTCTCAATGAAATATTGATATATTCCAAGAATGAGGAAGAGCACCTTCAACATTTGTAATTTGTTCTTCAATAGTTAAGGAAATATAAGTTTTATGGGAAGCTTTCTAAGTGTACATTCTTCTTGAAAGAAGTACAATATTTGGGCCATACAATCTTAGTAGAAGGAATTATAGTAGATCCTACAAAATTTAAAGTTATCTTAGTGTGGCCTACACCAAAAAAAATGCATGAAGTCTACAATTTTATGGGATTGGAAGGGCATTATAGGAAGTTCATGGTAAATTCTCAAGAATTATCTATCCCATCACTACTCTTCAAAGAAAGGGTAATAGGTTTGAGTGGTCAGAAAAATGTTAGGAGGGATTTGACCTATTAAATGAAAAGATGATTTTGACATCAATTTTGAAAGTGCTTGACCCAAAGGGATAATTTGTGGTTATCACTGATGCCTCAAGAGAGGGACTAGGCCATGTACTTATGTAAGATTGGTGGGTTATTACCTATGATTCTAGGAAGTTGAAAACCTATGATCAAAACTATGCACCCCATGATCTTGAGCTTGTAGCAATTGTACATGCATTGTAGATATGGCAACATTATATGTTGGGGAAACCTTTTGAGTTGATGTCCAACCATTAGGGTCTCAAATACTTGTTTACCTAACTTCACTTAAGTGCTCGATAGGGGATATGGATTGAACTAACATCAGATTATGAATTTGAGATCAACTACATCAAGGGAAAGGAAAACTGAGTTGCAGATGCCCTAAGTCAAAGGAGACATATCTCCTCGATGATCTCTGTGCAAAATGATTTAAGAGCCATGTGTTACAAAAGTATAGGGGAGATGAATATTATGAGTAGGTAAGAAAAGATCTAGTGGATAATCTCCAAGATCTAAGGTATGATGGGTTTTATTTTGAGTCAGATGGACATTGAGGTTCAAGGGAAAAATGTACGTTCGAAACTCAAGAAAGTTAAGGAACATGGTATGGAAAGAGATTCATTTTGCACCCTACTCAGAACATTCGGGAGTGATAAATATTTTTTCTGATATTAAGACTTTATATTTCTAGAAGGGAATGATGAGGGATGTTGCAAGGTATGTAACGAAGTGTCTATAATTCTAGAGAGTGAAAGTAGAGCATCATAACCTAGCAGGACTTTTATACCTTGATGAGATTCTAGAGTGGAAATGTCAAATCATTAGCATGGATTTTGTGTAGGTTCTTCCTATGTATATAAATAGGAATACTACAATTTTGGTAGTGGTGGATAGGCTCACCAAGTTATCCCATTTAATACCTAGTAATTTTATAGATGGAGCACCATTCATAGCTCGTAATTTTGTGCAAGAAGTATTTAGATTGCATGGTTTTCCTAAGATCATCTTAGATAGGGATGCTAGGATGACTTTGAGGTTTTCGAAAACCTTATTCACCTCACTTGGAGCTTATTTGAACATAAGTTTAGTGTATCATCTAAAGATAGATGGTCAGAAAGCGAGAGAAAACTAGTTATTAGAGGACCTATTTAGAGTGTATAACATGGATCATCAATACAAGTGGGAGGATTATCTTCTGCTTGTAGAGTTTGCATATAATAATTTATATCATTTTGTAAGAGAGGGGTACCAACCAAATCAAGGTTCTAGGTCACAGAGAGCCGAGAGTAGAGGGGTGCCCTAACTTACCTCACTTTAAAGGGATGTTTTGGGATGAGGATCGAGAATAAAGAGCACTATATAGTACTTTTGTCACTCTATAGACTTGGAATTTTTTTTAGGGATAAACAAGTCAATTTTTGGAGTTTGAATTGTACCTTAGACAACTCTTTGTCTGAGGACAGTAGTACGAGTCTGGGATGATAGTGTGCCACACTGGCATCTCTCTAGCGTGATGGTGTCCATACAATGAAAAGATGTAAAGTATAGTAAGAAAAGTCTAAAAAACCTACTAACAGTCTAGCTAGTTGGTTTTAATTAACAAAAAAAAATGATAAGATATGAAAAGTAAAGATGAAGATGGTAAAGCAAGTAAATAAAAGTTAGGGAAATGAATATAATCTCACAAAAGCACCAATTTGCCAACTAGCTTCACACACACATTCTACTACACACAAGAAAGAGGGAAAAATTGTTGGAGATGTATAAGGGCTCACCTCAATCAAACCCCCATTTTGGTGTTTACACCTCCATAGACAACCAGGAAACAAAGTAAAATAGTATGATAAAGAAGATTGAAATAAGTATAATGAACACTACAAAAGACAAATGCTACTCTATCAAATCACAAAGGAGAGGAATGAAGCATTACCACCTCCACCCAAAGGATCTCAAGGCCAATGGAGGAATAATGCAAGCAACGAACTTGGAAAAGTCACCACTGCCACAACCGTGGTGAAGGGAGGTATCACAAAACTCAAAGCTTGCAAATTTTGTGATAGCCTCACACTTACAATGTGGAGTTGATGGAGTGTAAATGCTATTGCAATGTTCACAATGGAATGCTAGAATGTTGAAGTGAATGAGAATGTGAATGAACTACTAAGAGAGATGAAGTGAATGAGTAGAAGATGAAATGAAGTGAATATGGATGCTTTTGAAGATGGGATAAAAAGGAATAAGGCATTTTCAGGTCAGTTGGTTGAAGAGGGATGTTACAATTCATCCCTAATGAGGAGTGTAATGCCTCTGCCAAATTTAGATCTAGGAATCCATCAGGGATGATAGTGCATTGTGCAGATGTCCATGAGCTGTGCTTGCATCCCCAAAAAATATTCTCACTGACACACAAGACAAATGCCAGGTGGATAGAAGGTAGGTGGGTGATGTGGAATTTCACCTTTGAATTTTATTTTCTAAGGTGGGGGTATGTGAAAGGGGAATTTACACAAAGGGTGCGAATTCACTCCTATACATTTTACCCCACTTTAGCGAGCACACATATCGATTCAAACATTCAATAAAGTAGATAAAAGAGTTAGACATGTATACCTGAACCATTGAGGAAGCAGACCATGATTTGGAAAACTTGAAAGTGCAAGGCAAGCAAAGGAATCCATAGGTACTCTCTCCTAAGGAGTTTTGAACAAAAGGAATCCATAGCCCCGTAGAACTATGAAGTTGCATAAAGTACACTGAAGGCCCTTAGCCAATGATGGACAAATCTTGCAGGATGTAAGCATCTTATAGGCCCACATATTTGCAAGAAGGAATTCCCCCAAGTACTCTCTCATAAAGGAAGCTTGGTGAAAGATATAAGAACCTCACATGCCTACAGACCTGCAAGAAGGCAACCCCTAAGTAATCTCTCATGAAGGAAGCCTAGTGAAAGGGGAATTTGTAGAGTCAGATTGGAAAGCAGCTTCACAAGTGCACCTACAAAGCAACATGTTAATCCATAGATAAAACATGCCAAGAAACAAAAAGTAGCCACATAGGAAAACAAGCAGACAATCACCAAATTGGAAGCCTTTCAAAGGGGTCCCTCGGGAACCCTTGAAAAGGAGAGGGTCCACTCAAGGTATGTGCTATTTGAAAGTGCAAAAGAGATGTTTTTTCTCAAATAAATTCATTATCAAGGAATCCTTTCAAAAGATGTTCACTTCATCAAGGAATTCGAAAGGAAAAAAATGCCCCCTCATAAGGGGAAGGTTGAGGCTTCTCCCACAGGAAAATTTTCTCCCTCCTTGGAGAGTTCTCAAGTTCTTTCTTTGTGAACCCATGATGAAGGAAACACGTTCTATTAGGGGTCCAAGTTAAGACTGCGATTTCCTGAAAAAAGGTTTGAAAAGGTTTTCAAGAAAAGATTCGTTGGAAATGAATATGTTTTCTAAAAATTGAAACATTGTGAAAGTAATGTTGTCACACATATGAGGGACAACTCAAGCAAAGAAGAGAGAAAGATAAAAGAGTGAAAGAGAAACATCAACATCATGAATAAGGGACAAAGGGGTGATATGATATTTTGGGGTCAAAGCTACTCATAAATATATAAGTATAATAATAGTATAAATGAATTGTCATCAACCCCCTACTATATCAATCCATGTGAAGAATGCACAAGAAGACAAATTAAAAATAAAAAAATTGGGTCAATATTGAAGGGAAGCCTAAATTCCCCCAACATTTTGCATCATCCCCAATTTTCCAAAAATAAAAACACATAATAGAGGAAGAATGATGAAAAAAATAGAGGAAGTTTCACAATACAAAATCACTCCTATATCCAAGCACCTACAAGGGTGACAAGGGTCATATAGGAATGCAAAATGAAAGCACAAGGGAACACACCACAACAAGCACACACCTATTCTAAAGATAAAGAAGTGGCCTCCCCCTAACACTCATCGACCAAGAGGTCATTCACTTCCCAATCTAGGTCATTATAAGGGGAAGGAAAATGAGCCTACAATGGTGGAATAAGGGGAGGTGCTTCTGACCCTCCTGCAACAAGGGATAAGGAAGAAGGCCTTGTAGGGTCTTCTCCACTAGGCTCTTGTGGGGTAATGGTCAATTTTTTTGCAAAGATCACTGACAAGGTTGAGACCTTTTCTAGAGAGTTAAACATGCACTTTATAGGAGTTCCATGTGTGACCTCAATGAATAGGGTAGACGGTGCCCATGATTCATTGCATGACTCACCAAGTAACTTGGGAGCAGTGAAAAACTGAGGGGAAATCAAAACTTGCTTCATCACTAGAATGAAACAAGCTAGCATAGGGCCAACCTTTGAAGAAGGTGGGATCCTCTTACGCCCTCCATTGCTAGAAGGGCCAACCTCTACTTTTGTTTCATCGGAGGATGTGAACTCTCCACAAATAAGGAAATAGGTGTAGAGGAGGAGGAGAAAACTGTGGTGGACACCATCGAAGTATTCAACATGTCCACAGGTTTAGAAAATGGTGGGATGTTTGGGAGGGACATCAAAATAGGCGGCTCAACCAAAGGAATGATAGACACCTACATCTTTTTAGGGTTAGGCACACTTACACTCATAAGGGGAGCTGGTAATAGAACCAAATTCACTTGAATGGAAGCAGAGGGGAGGAGAGAGGAGGACACATCAGGAGGCCTTGAAGCAGGGGTGGTCAACTCCTCTTCCTTTCTTTGCAAAGCAACCTACTCAACCACTAGAGCCTTTCATCGGTGCTTGCACTCATGCACAAGGCAATTTTTGTGACTCTTTGAGCTAGAGGTCAAGAGCTGTGAAGGGATAGAGGGTTCCTGCTCAACCATAGGAGTGTCCATTATAGTCATTTATGATGGAGGTACATGCTCTTGAATGGGAGTAGGAGGAGTTTGAGAGACAACGGGGGGAGTCAACTCTAGCACCTCCGCGACAAGCCTCTTCCCATTCACTACTTTAGGAGAATGAGTGGTAGGAGGCCTCAAAGGCCTAGACATGGAGGATCGCCCACGGGGACCATTTTTTCTAGCATAACGGTAGGGCCAAGCTCTAGGAGACATAGTAAGAAGGTTTGATATCCTGATCTTGGCCTTGTGCCAAGCAGGCACCATCAAACTTCTCATGTAGAATCTAGGAGTAGACATCCAAAAATATTCTTTAGAAAGAAGAGTGGAAGAAGCACCTTGAGGATGGGTAGGCCTCTCCTTTTCCTTTTGAGAGGATGAAAAAACTTGTTGCTGCACTACTAGAGGGGTCACTTTGGCTATCCCTTGTCCCCAATCTTATACTTTACATAGTTTTGGTAAAGTAGGTCCGTTCTCAGAGGAGCGAACCAAATAGGGTGGGAAAAAAATGATCCAATGAATAGGCCCCATGGGACACCAATGGATGGTATCTGGTGTCATGCATGATGTGCACAACACCTTTATGGGAGAATTTGAGACATTTATAAATGACAAAAGTGATTTCGTTCATGGAAGCTAGCCATGGTATGCCTAACTTCACCTTGAAAAAATTAGATTCTGGGATAACATCAAAGGTTGTGTTCATAGCCCTAGGTCCAACTAGGATAGAAAGAGTTATTGAGCCATATGGCTTGAGAGAGAGGTCATCATGTGTATGAATGATAGACTTTGTTTCTTCATATTTCCCCTTTTGCAATGAATTCAACCATAATGTCTCCTTTGTGATAACATTCACTTGGCTCGGGGGGTTGACTAAGACCCTCATCACAATGTTCCCATTGAGGTGAGGAAGAATGTAAAGGGGAGAGGGCTTGTTATTTAAGGTAATGTCCTGCAAAGTGAATGTCACATCTAGAAAACTAGTAGTAGGCTACGCAGAATAAATAATCATGATCATGTTAATGTTCTCCAAGGGTTGGGTGCTAGAATCAAAGGGATAAATAATTAAGTTAGCAGAATGCAATGAAAATGGGTCTATGTATATCTGCAACTCACTATTTGCTTTCGCCACCCATTTATTTGTTACTCTCATCAAGATGAATAGTACTGTCCTCAATGTGGTCTTGTATCTCATGATGCAGGCACATACAACATTTGGTATCATTTCTATTAACTCAATGGTATTGAGAGAAGGAATTTGTGTTGTACCAATCAGGGTAAGGCTCCTTGAGAGGTCGAGGGTTCTCCAAGGTTATGATCTTATCCTTCAACAACTTCTACAAGATGGAAGAATAAGATTTTTCTTTATGAACTTTCTATTACATTTGAGGTCATTATCATTCATTGTAGATACTACATTTGCAACGATTTTACCTTTTCCTGAGATTGATACAATAGATTTACCTTTTGAATGAGAGTGCGAGGAAGATCCCCCAAACTGAACTACCGTCTGTTGATATTATTGTAATGTAGCACACAAATGCATAAAAGAAGGGTACTTCATGAGGGGAATTTTTTCTGTCTCTGCAGGTTTCCTATGAACACCTTCTGCACATAAGAATTAGGTAGCGAGTACGAGATTTGAGAAATGAGCACTTGATATTGTGCTATAAAATAAATTATCTTCTTTTTATCCCCCTACCTGCATTAGATGAGATCCGAGAAGGTCATCTTCGGTTCGATGTTGGCTTGGAACTATTAGAGGAACTGATTTACAGGTTGATCAAATGAGAAGATAGAGTTGTTGGGCAAGGAACAATACCACTCGAAAATTGTATCCTTAAGAGATCAAGGAAATAATTTTTCCATCAACACATCCTGATGGAAGAAGTCTGTACACATGGCATTAAAGGAAGACACATGTGTTTGTGGGTCCCCTTTTCCACCATACTTCTCAAATTTGGGAATCTCCATTCCTTATGGGAAGGGAGTACTTAGGATCACTATCGATAATGGGACATGTCAAAAGAAAGGCTGAAAGATGGGCTGGGCAGAGGCCTGAGAGAGACTTGCCAACTAATTTTGCATTCAACCCATGTTTTGAATTAGGGCATTCAAGATAGGGTCAAAAGATGATAGAGGACTAGTGGAACCTCTAGAGACATTGCTGCTAGAACCACCTCTAGAGCCACTGCTGTGATTGCCGCCAAAGCCACCACCACTGGTAGGGCCTCCACCGGAGCCCACTCCACTACTGAAACCACCACCATGTCTTGTACCAAAGTCCCCTCTGCCAGTACCACCTTTGCTACCAAATCCACCACCACTCATTCCACAAGATCCCCCATTGCCAGGGGCAGTAGGAGGGGTGAAAGTGGACCCATGGGGTACTTTAGTCGCCTTGATAGTGGGGGATTATGAGAAGCAAAAGAGACACTGATTGAGGGGCCCATTTTGGCCATGCATATAGATGTGGTAGGCATGGAAACACCTATTTTTTTCATAGGTATTGAGCACTTCCCCCCAAGTAGTACCTGATCTAGTCTTATACAAAGGGACATAAGCTTTAGTTAGATCGGCAAGGCCACATAATAAATCTATGCCCGTCTGATCCTTTCCTAAAAAATGTATCACTTTTCTAGTAAGCCTAGCAGCTTTCGCCATGTTTGGTGCTTTCTCCAAATGATTCATAAGGTCTACCAATCTGTTATCTAATGCCAAAAGTTTTTTTGCAGGGACATGCACAACCTCATCCTTATCCACAGATGAAGCCATAGGGGATGTTGGAGTAGGAATGCGAGTGGTCTCATTTACGATACCCATCTCATTAGTGAAGCCTGTAGGAAAAACACTGGTAAACTCATTAGCTAAACTAGTGGAGAAACTAGAGGCAAAACTAGAAGTGACCTTCGTCTTCTCCATCGGTAAGTGTCACATGCTTTTTCTAACAATGTACTAGAAAGTTGTGGACTGGGTTGTGATGCTCATAAACCTTCACAACACTTAGGGTTATGACAACCACAAGGCATGGGGAAAAATTCTCAACACAAGTGAATGGAAAGATGTTCACGTCAGGTTCACCAAAAATGTAAGAGAGGGGAACCAACCACATCAAGGCTCTAGGTCATGGAGAGCTAAGAGTGGAGGGCTTCCCTAACTTACCTCACTCTAAAGGGATGTTTTGGGAAGAGGATCAAGAATAAAGAGCACTATATAGTACTTTTGTCACTCTACAAACTTGGAATTTTGTTTAGGGCTAGATGAGCTAGTTTCTAGAGTTTGAATTGTACCTTAGACAACTCTCTATCCGAGGATGACAATGTGGGTCTAGGAAAATAGTACAGTGTGCTAGAATCTCTCTAGCACATTGGCATCCTGGCCAGAAGACGTAAAGTATAGTAAGAAAAGTAAAAAAAACCTATTGACAGTCTAGCTAGCTGGTTTTAATGAACAAAACAAAATGATAAGATATGAAAAGTAAAGACAAATATGGTAAAGCAAATAAATAAAAGTTAGGGTGATGAATATAATCTCACAAAAGTGTCGATTCGCTAGCTAGCTAGCTCCACACACACATTCTCCTACATACAAGAAAGAGGGGAAAATTGTTGGGGCTGTATAGGGGCCTGCCTCAGTCAGACCCCCATTTTGGTGTTTCCACCTCCATAGATAGCCATAAAGAAATAAAGTAGAATAGTATGATAAATAAGATTAAAATAAGTATAATGAACACTACAAAAGAAAAATGGTACTCTATCAAATCACAAAGGAGAGGAATGAAGCATTATCACCTCCACCCAAAGGCTCTCAAGGCCAATGAAGGGAGAATGCAAGCAACAAACTTGGAAAATTCACTGTTGTGCAACTGTGGTGAAGGGAGGTCTCGCAATACTCCAAGCTCGTAACTTCTGTGATAGCATCACACTTGCAATGTGGATGCTCACAATGGAATGATAGAATGCTGAAGTGAATGAGAATGTGCTTGAGAATATGAATGAACTGTTGAGAGAGATGAAGTGAATGTGTAGAAGATGAAATGAAGTGAATATGGATGCTTTTGAAGGTGGGATGTGAAGGAATAAGGAATTTTTGGGTTAGTTGGTGGAAGAGGGATGTTACAATTCATCCCCAATGAGGAATGTAATGCCTCTGCCAACTTTAGACGTAGGAATCCATTAGGGATGATAGCGCACCATGTAGAAATTTGTGCACTACGCTTGCATCCTCAAAAACTATTCTCTCATAGACACACAAGACAAATGACAGGTAGATGGAAGGAAGGTGGGTGATGTGGAATTTCACCTTCGGATTTGATTTTCTAAGGTGGGGGTACGTGAAAGGGGAATTTACACAAAGGGTGCAAATTCGCTCCTATACACATTCCATAATTAAAATGGATCCATTTGAAACATTGTATGGAAGAAAGTGCCAAACTCCTATAAGCTGGGATAACCTAGAAGATAGGATTAGCCTTGGTCTAGAAATGCCATCAGAAATATAAAAAATAGATTAGGTTGATGAAGAAAAGGCTATCGAAAGCCAATGATAGACATAAAATTTATGTTGATGCCAAGCACATACCCAAAAATTTCTCAGTAGGAGAATTTTTTTTGTTGAGAGTCAAGCCTCAAAAGAGTGTAATAAAATTTGGAAATTCTTCCAGGTTAGATCCTCATTATGTGGGTCCCTTTGAGGTTCTCGAAGAAATTAATCTAGTTTCCTTTAGAATTTCTCTACCACTTGATCTTGGTAGAATGCATAATGTATTTCATGTTTCATACCTTAAAAGATATATTCTAGGTAATAATCATATAATTGATTGGAATGCACTTCAAGTTCAGGATCCAGGGGTGGTCATGATCGAGCCTCTCAAAGTGCTTGAAATGCACAGGATCCACTTGCGTAATAGTGAGGTGATGCAATGCAAGATATAGTGGGACCAATATGCCGAGGATGGTGCCACATGGGAAGATTACCATGAGATAAAATAGAAATTTCCCCATCTCCTACATGATTTTAAAAATAGAAATAGAAATTTTTCATTTCTTTTGTTATATGTTATGATATTCTAAATCATTGGGGATGATGATTCTTAACGGGGGAGATATGTTACACCTTGCATTTGATTTCCAAAAATTACTTTTTACTTTATGGTAAATGCAATGATGAAATATGTGACTATGAAATTTGGAAAAATAAATGCTATAATGAACCTATACGATGTGATGTTTCTGTATTTAAATGAATTATTGATGAATATGTAACGATATGATTATGATGTAATGTGATGAGATGTTTCTAAATTTAAATGAATTATTTATAAATATGTAACAATATGATTATGATGTAAATTTTAACAAATAACTACTCAATTGTTTCTTGAGTGGAATTGTAGGATTGTTTTCTCACACCCTCCAAAGGGAGAGGGAGAGTATCACCTAGGAGAAGGGTAAAGTTAAGGGATTACTAGCAATTCTATCTAAGTTTTCTTTGCACCAATTAGGTCAAGTGTTTGACTTTGTTTAATCAATGCATGTCTAGGGTTGTCAGTAACATCTTGAAGGTAAGTTATACCTAGTCATTGTTTGGCCTTGTTCTTCTCACTTAATTTGGGTTACAAATCAATTGGGTTAATTGGTATCCATTTTCTTGTATAACATATAAAGATATGTATGTATATATATGTCATTAAAAATGAACACATATATATGTATGCTCAAATGTATATATACCTGCATACACGTACAATGGGTATACATCGATGTATGTATATATATGTCCACATGTGTATATATATGTATATACGTATAATTACGATAGAAGAATAATGCATATATATAGACATATCTATGCATTATATATTATACTTTGCTATTTTATGTCAAAAATATTTAAATATGAACATGCTAATGGAAGCATGATGGGCGATAGTTGATATTGGTTAATTTATCACTTTTGTTTAATTGATAATAACGCCAATATATGGTGGCATGATATGTCAATCACCAACTTTGTATTTTGGATACTACTTGGTAACAATGTTAATGTTAATACTTTGAATGTATTAAATTAGATTTTAATGTTTTATAGGCTTGCCTATATGAATAGAGGAGCATGTAAACTACATGAAAGTTGAGCTTAACCTAGCATTTATGCCAACCATGAGCCTTGATTGGCTGCACTATGTATGCAACGTAGGTGGTAGGTAAATGTATTTTCAATTTAAAATTCTTTTTAAACCTTCAACCATGGAATTTTCCATGTGAAAATGGCTTTGAAAACCACATTTTTAACTGTTTGAAGTTGTTTAAACATAGAGCTTGGTCGTGGTTTTTATCTTGGGGGATAAGATGCCTTGATATCTATCTTCAACCGTATTTTTAATTGTTCTTGGAACCATTGTAATTGAGTTTGGGCAGTTGTGTTTTTTGGGAGTGGTTGAGCATTAAAAGTAAGAAATGAATTCAGTTATGAATTATCTTAAAAACTAAGAATGATAAGAATTGCAATGCCAAGTAAGGAGAGGAGTTAGTTATCGGGTGGAGTAAAAAATTTTAAGGCGGACTTCAATGAGCATTATCCATTATCATTTCTTTTCTTCTATTGTATGCAAGTGGGGCATGACGAAAATAATTCTAAAAGGATAATAGAGGATTTTAATTTTCATATTATCTGCTATAAATTAATAACAAAAACATAAATATTTGTGTAGGAAGAAGTCTTGTAAACAAGGGGTAAGAGTTATAGTTTTTGAGCTAATCTAAAACTGAGCTAAGTAGCAAAGAGAGTTTGTCCATTCTCATCTTTTGGAAATAGCTTAGAGCTACATGTTATAGCCGATTTTTGAAGTGGAATAGTTTTATTATTGTGCAATGTACTTGGGGCTAAGTGGAAACTTAACTGGACCAGTCACATCCATTTGAGTAGACAAGCAATAACTTCTTATTTTACTTATTCATTTAGTAGAAATAGAAACCTCTAGGGTTTATTGGAAATGGGTAATTTCTCTTAAGCCAACTATGGAAAATCATGCTATTAAACTCTTCTTTTTGCAAGAAATAGTAAAGAGCTAGAATCTGTTACTTATATTATGAGAATCTATCTCTATTTTTGAAAGGAAATTGTTTCTCATCTTCCTAGTTAGTAAGATTTTGGGTAGAATAATTTGTAAATATGAGTGTATTGAGGTAACCTATGGTGAAAAAAATTGAGCCAAATTTTCTTGGTCATTATTGAACCAAAGCTTATATGGTTAAGAACCCAAGAATTGGTACAAAAGTCTAAAGCACGGTAAAGTGATAGTTCTTGAATAAAGATGCCTACCCAGTGTAATATGTAGTTATTCTTTGTATTCTTTTTCCGAATTATTGTTGAAATACTTTGTCATTTAAAATAGAATCTTTGAAAAGCAAGGCCTCACCATTTGTATGGAAAGACTGTAACATACCCAATGTTTAGTCTATTGTTTTCATCTAAGTTTTAAATTAAAAGTGAATAAATCAAGTTCCAAAATACATAGAAATAAAATTTTCCTTTTCAATAGCACATCACATTGAGATAAACCATTTCACATTACATTGCATAACTAAAATAACATTATATAATCCCAAGTAGATGAAACTCACCTTTTCAAATACATATTAAAATTGATCCATGATCATGTTCATATAAAAATTCACAACTTACAAGAGTTCAAGGTCAAGGTGTCCACCTATGTTCCATAAGACTTGACAACCGACTATAAGAGGGATAACATCACCCCAATGCTTTTCCTCCAATCACAGACTTAAGCATTCCACTACAATTTTTCCTACTTGGTAAGATGGCCTTACCCTTCAATGAAGATTTTGGTATGAAAAACACAATAATGCACATTTGAGTATTTGGTGCCATGCCCTACATATCTAGTACAACAATACAATGGATACCCTCCAACTATGCATGACTCTATTGACTAGTATGCACTCTTGGATCATAGTGAACCGACTAAGTGTAAGCAACAAATTTTACACCTACTCTCGCTAGAGATTTCATATATATATATAAAACAAAACAACTTTCTATGAAGCAGTGTTGTATGTTCACCCACCCTTACATGACTTGGGAACTCAACTGACTTGTAGTGAACTCTTCTTGGTTTCCCACATGATAAACAATCACAAACAAGGTTTCATTCAAAAGTGATACACACTAGTATTGACTTAATAGACCAAATAGGTTTAGCAAAATCTCTTGAATACCCGTTACATACTTGTAACACTACAAGTCTAGCTACTGCCTCTTATTCAAGTTCTATATTTTTAATCATGGAAGTAAATGCTCTCTTACTTAATACACAATTATTTTAATATTGACGACTCCATGTCACCTACTAAACACAACTGGTCTCAATCTAAAGCATTGTCAATATGTCAGTTGTTAATAATTTAACTAGCTCCCTTTAGGTTTATTTTTCTATGTGCCGACTCGTGCATTGAAAAGTCTGCTCAGCCTTTTATCAAGGTTTTTCTTTGCCACTCCACATGTCTACTCTTCGTAACTTTGAGTCTCAACATTCCTTTCACATCTCAGGAAACTCCGCTATGCTTCCACATGTTGTGGCTGCAAGATACTTTTGTTCTTGTTTCCTTGACACCTCATCAGACTCCAAAATGTTGCCACAAAGCCCTCATTTCTAAAAGGTTTTGGTAGGCCCCATGGTTGCTAACTATGGTGTACACTTGCTACGTGTCTACTATTTGCAAATCTTTGCAGAAATGAACTAGCAACTGCGGGCAACGAAATGCTGCCACACGTCTCTTTTGCGCTTGACTGGTAATCGTTCCCTTTATTATTGATGAAGTATTTGGCTATTTCGACATGTGTGGTGTTTACACAAGTCCTCAGTAGAAAAGGAGAAGTGGCTCATATGGGCAATGAAAGGCTGCCACGTGCCTAGCCAATGGATCTCATATGCGAGCAATGGATTATATGAACCGAATGAGGCTATTGGCCACTGCATGTCATTATCATTAGCTCAAGAGGGTGACACTTGTTTGATCAGGCCTAGTCGGGACCACTGCCATCATACCAAAGGATGCACCTACACTTGGGATGACCCAATGCTTGGTTCCTGATTGATTTTGTTGCAACAACTTTGGGAATATTATGATTCTTGCATCATTGCCGAGGATTGTGAAATCTTTTCTGTTGCTGCTCTCCGAGGTGGTGGGAGGTCTTCTTGCTATATATACTTTCTCTGTTGATGAGAAAAGGGTTCAAAATTTGAGAAAAATATTCATTTTAATAAAAGACGCTAGGCCTTTATTACTGTTTTATTTGATTGCAAAAACTCTCAGACTGTGCCAATTGTTCGGCCTTTCTATTTTTCATGCTATTTGTTCAAATTGTGAACTATACTTTTTATTGCATTGACACTTCATTTGAGAACTTCTATATATGTTGGATGCAAGTTTTCTTACCTAGATCATGTCTAAGGACTCTTCTTGACAGTAGGAATGTATGCAATGTTATTTTATGTCAATGAATGAAATGTCTATGCTATAATCTTAAGTCTCTGATGTTCTGGAACACTATAACACCATTCGAGCCTTTAAATCTATGATTTATCATGCCCATAATTAAGTCTTGGTGCATCGCCTTAGGTTAGAATTCATTTTATTATATCTGCTTCCTTTTCCCTTTGCAAACCCCATTATAGAAGAAGCTGAATTCTCTACAAATTTGGAGGTTACTCAATTTAGCGCAAGAGGTCCCCCTTAAATTGAGTTTCCCATAAGGCTCTGTTACCTCGTCAAATTTTGGTGTTAATAGTTTGTTCCTTTTTTTGGCATGCTCGATGGGACCGAGCTTAAATGAAATTGCATTTTAGAAGGGTGTATGAGCCATCAGCCTGTAAGTAGATCTCAATCCGCAGGCAACCCCAATTTACTAGTACCTCCACTAGGGACAATCCAATTCACAATTTAGCTAGTAACCATTCCATCCTTGCCACCTATCCCTCTCACCATGTTTCCGACCACCAATAGAAATTACATGGCATGGGATGCCAAAAGTCCCTTGGTAGCCCTAGTAGCACCCACTGTTTGGGGCGCTATCTCAGTTTCGGCCATGAAAGCTATACCCAAATTTAGCGGAGATGGCTCAAGAACACTAGCAGAATATTTGTAGGATGTGGCAGACGTATGTTTGGTACACGGTATTATAGTGCAGAATGTAGCCCTAAGGCTTTTCACCATGTCTTTTAAAGGCAAGGCACTGGATTGGTACCGAACCCTGACACCTAATTCTATTCGCACTTGGGATGAGCTCAGAGATTCATTCTATGAGAGGTTCTCAAATGATGGAGACCATTCTTCATTGTATTTTCAACTATCTGTCATAAAAAGAGCCCCCAGGAGGCTCTAACAGACTTTAATGCTCGATTTCACACAAATTGGTAGATGATTCTTGTTACCATACGTCTGACTCCTGAGTTGGCATTTATATTTTATCTAAAGTCCATCAATTCTGACATTTCCATGATGATCAAGTCTTTCGGAGGAGCTACTCTACTAGATGTTTATGGTATTGCTATCAAAGTCAAGAATCATTTAATAGATTGCAAAAAATTGCCTCCTCAACCTATTATGCTAATATTTCCTGAAATATCGATCTCCACACAAGAGGTTGCATCAACTAGCACACCTACAACTACCTAGTCAATGTACACATATGCGGCAAGCCCACAAAATGTGGCTTCTACATCAAGTTCTTCCAAAGATGAAATGAGCGACCTCAAACAGATGATGTGAACCATGGAAAACAATATAACCACTCTTAAGTGGAACCAATCAACACCTCCAAAGCCTTCATATCAAAACTATCAAGGTGGGCAGTCTTCTTATCAGCAAAATCAATACCAGGGAATGCCTCACACTAATCCACCAGCCCCTATTGCAAATGAAATGGTGTCAGTGCCTACTCCACTGACAAGCACATTGCCAAGCTCGAGTAGGGAATTAACCGCAGGGCAAAAAAATCTTATTGATGATATCAATCCATGGTGCTTCCCCTGCAATGATGCGTATATGCCCTAAAACTATCCGCATGGAAACTTACAACAAAAGGTGGCAGAGCAACGTAGCCAAGGCATGACAATGGAACATGGAGGTTATATATATGCCTCCCCACAAATGGAGAGTGCAGTCCTTACCGTGCAAATGCAAGGAATGTCTTTAGAACAAGAATCCGATATTGCTCCTGATCATGCTCTCTTCTCCTGGATGGAGGAAGAAGAAATAGTGTTTGCTAATGACACATTCATATCCAAAACACCGCAAGTGTAGGTTGATTATAACACATGCTCAAAGAGGAGATTCACCGGCGAGTCAGTTGTTTCGCATCCAACCATCTCGCAACTCAAAGGTGTTTCCAATTAGATTTCTGGTACTTCAACTGTCCCGTCATCATCTCAACTACAGAAGGAAATTATTATAGCAAGAAGTAGGGAGAAAAAACCTTTGAGTTTGTCACCTTTTAATGTGGTAGAACAATTTAAGAAATCATTCACTAATGTATCTCTATGGGACATTTTAGCTATCCCAGAACAAAAGACGCTATTGCAGAAGGCGCTTCAAGAAGAGGTCAACTCGACACCAACTGAGCCCTTTTCCAGTGCAAAGGATGTTAATCAAATACTGCTAGCTAAAGTCCTTACAAAAAGCACAAAGGAATCCCCTACCAAGGTTAGGGATAAGTTAAAACATCAACCCTTCTTCTTGACTCTCATTATAGGAAAAAAGTTATTACACAATGCTATGATTGATTCTAGTGGTAGTACAATAGTTATGCCTAAACGGATAGCTGAAGCTTTAGGACTTAGCTATGAACCTATGAAAAGGGGGGTAATGCAACTTGATGGGAACAAAGTTGAAATCATAGGTGTCATCAAAGTGCTTCCTTTAACTCTATTTGCTTGTCCTAGTATCACAGTCTCCCAAGACATAGTGATCATAGATGTTCCTCCTATGTTTTGTCTCTATCTATCTCGAGAATTTACTTCAAAGGTGGGCAGATACTTGTCCTTGGATTGGTCACATCTGATACTTAGGACCAAGCATGGCACAAAAATGAAGATAGAATTAGAGGCTTTACATTCTAAACATGTAGTGGATGAAGCCTTGATCAATTTTGAAGCAACGCATACCTCTATCACCAAGCAAGAAATGTATTGCATTGAATTGCTAGAGGAAGAGAAGATGAGTGGAGATCGAAATGATAAAGAAGATGCTCTGTTGAGTGAACACATAGACAATGATCCTTTTAGAAATTATAATGCTACAGGATTGGGCACATATGTAATTTATGATGAAGACTAAGTGCTTTCGAGGGTCGCCAAATAATCTAAAGGTAGCCAAGAAAATGAGCTATGGACACTATTCTTTGATGGAGCAAGGAGAAAAGTGGGTGCTAGAGCAGGGATATATCTAATATCCCCACAAAATGAAAAATTGTTGAGGTATTTCTGCTTTCATTTTTCCTGCTTAAACAATGAGGCTGAGTATGAAGGACTAGTCCAAGGCTTAAGCCTTGCGGAACGAATGAGAATTAAGCAATTAATGGTGTTTGGAGATTTTGAACTAGTAGTCAACCAAGTCCAAGAAATTTCTACGGCAAAGAATGTCCACATGAGATCCTATCAGCACCGAGTCTGGGACTTGATTGATGGTTTTGAAGCTTTCAACATCCAGATCATTCCTCGAGGAAAAAATAGTGATGCAAATCGCATGGCCGTGATTAGTGCTCAGTTTGATCCTATCTCTAACCTTCTTCATAATAAACATTTAGTACGAGTACTAGTCCAACCAGCGATCCCCAACAATGATCAGAGTTGGCAAGTTTTTGAAAGTGATAAACACATCGCCTCATTTATCCAACACTTAGGGGAGTTCGTCGATCAGCTTCAACCAAAGATTGTCAAAGCTTATGAAGGACAAATTATGTAGCTCAAATCTAATTAAATTGTGAAAATATTGGTTACTCTCAAATTTTTTTTTGATGGTGATGATGCCCAAAATGATAAACGAAAGTTCGTAGTGGAAAAAAGTGACTATGTAGACCTTCGAGTCTCTGATGGTAGGAATCCTCGAGTCGAGAAAAATGTCCCACACCATGATAAGGAAAGACTCATTAGTTTCTGCGAAAAATATGTAGTGGCTTGGTCCTATGATGATCTAGAGGGATATGATCCTAACATCATTCAGCACACTATTGAGCTAACAGAAGGTGCAAAACCAGTCCAATAGAAATAGAGGCCCGTCAACCCTAAAATTGAAGCCCTAAAGGTGCAAGAGCTAACTAAGCTCATTGGGTTGTGCATTGTCTTCCCAATCAAGCATAGTACTTGGGTATCGAATCTGGTCCCGATCCGAAAGAAGAATGGAGATATCCGTTTATGTGTGGACTTTTGAGACCTAAATAGAGCATCCCTAAAGGACCACTATCCACTACCTTCAATGGAGTCAATCCTACAAATGGTTGCATGATCGAAAATGTTTTCTCTGTTGGATGGTTTCTCCGGCTACAATAAGATTTGAGTTAAAGAAGAGGATCAACACAAGACTACGTTCACCACAAAGTGGGGAACACTTGCATATGCTAAAATACATTTTGGTTTATCTAATGTAGGGGCAACATTTCAACGGGTGATGGACATCATATTCAGTGAACTAATCAATAAGTTTATTCTAATTTATTTGGATGATCTTACTGTGTTCTCTAAATCTAAGGATGATCATTTTAATCACTTAGAATTAGTTTTTCAAAAATTCCAAGAGTTCAGAGTTTCCCTAAATCTGAAGAAATGCATATTTGGAGTACCACAAGGCAAGCTGCTAGGACATGTTGTATCTAAGGAAGGGGTTTCAATTGAACTCAAATGAGTGAAATCTATCAGGGATCTTCCCCTTCTGGTGAATAAGAAAGGTGTCCAGTCCTTCTTAGGCAAAGTAAATTTTTTCAACAAGTTTATTTCTGACTTTCTGGGGATAATTAAGTCGATCACCTTGATGCTTAAAAAGGATTAGGCATTCAAGTGGACGTCTAAAGCTCGAGAAACCTTTGAAAAGGTCAAGGAAGCTATTTCCATAGCTCCAGTACTAGTTAATCTAGATCAATCGAATGATTTTATAATGTATGCGTTCAGTAGCATGTCTAGTATCGCTACTGTCCTACTCAAAAGGATAATGAAGGAAGAGGAGAACATCTAGTGGCTTTCTACTCCTGGATCCTAAAGGAATATGAGGAAAATTATAATTTCATCGAAAGACAGGCCTTTTCCATAGTGAAGGGACTTAAAAAGTTCCACCATCTAATTTCCTACAACAAGGTGCTTGTGTATGTTGCACATTCTAGTGTGCGTGAATATATCATGGAAGGAGAGATCACAGAAAAAGGGCTAATTGGATCACCAAGATCCTTGAATATGACATTGAAGTCAAGCCTACTAAAACTATTAAATGAAGAGGACTGTGTGAGTACATGGCATAGAATGAGGAAGTACTTGCCGCAGGGGAGCAATCGGTGCTCGTCTTGATAAATAAACTAGAATTAGAAGGTTGTTGGCTGATTGATAGAATAAGGTACATGCAAATCAGAAAGTATCCACTAGGTCTTTTATCCCAAAAAAGGAGATACTACTGGATGCAATATTGTAGATATACGCTAATAGAGGGAGTCCTTTTCAAAAGGAATTTCAATGGTGTTCTCCTGCGATGCGCTACTTTGGAACAAGTGAAGAGGATCCTCGACGTGTTCCACAATAGCGTTGCAGGAGGAAATTTCTCTGCTAAGACCACCGCCATTAAAATCATGCGTGTTGGCTATTATTGGCCTACAATTTTTAATGACTCCCACTGTTTGGTAAAGTCTTACAAAAAATGCCAGTTCTTTACTGATAGAAGGAAGAATTTTGCAATGCCCCTCAAACCCATAGTGGCGGATGAACCATTTGCACAATGGGGCTTGGACTTCATCAGAATGATCAACCTAGTTTCTGGCACTAGAAACAAGTGGATTCTAACCATCACAGATTACTTCACAAGATGGACAAAGGCTATTCTGCTTAAGAGTGCAACAAAAACCTAAATTGTAGATTTCCTCAAAGAGCTAGTGACAAGGTTCGGTCCTCCGAAAACTATCATTTTGGATAATGCCAAATTTTTCTTAGGTGAAAAGGTATGTCACTTTGCATTAAAGAATGGCATAATCCTCAAGACATCATCAAACTATTACCCATAGGGAAACGACCTAGCGGAGTCAACAAACAAGAGCCTAGTTCGACTCCTTAAGAGAATTGGTTTGGAATACCAGATGGAATGGCATAAAAATCTTTGAACAACACTCTGGGAAAACTGCATAACTCCTAAGAAAGTCCTTAAGAATTCACCTTATGAGTTGGTATACGGGAAAGAGGCGTTGTTACCTATATCTATGGAGATTCTGACACTCTAATTGTTGAAATCTCTCAAGATAGAACAAAATGGTGCCATGGAAGTTTGACTTGCTGAACTGTTAGAAGTAGAGGAGAAAAAAGAAAATTCACTAATAGCCATGACAAACCGTTAACAAGTGGTCAAGCGATGGTTTGACAAGAAGGCTTCCGACCAAGGTTTAAAGTGTGGAGACTTGGTACTAAAGTATGATGAAAATGCTGTTAAGCCAGGTCAACACGGTAAATTTGATAGCCTATGGGAGGGTCCCTTTAAAATCATTCGGTGGAAAGAACATAATGCTTTTGAGCTACAAAATATGGAACAAGAACCCTTAAGAATCCCTATTAATGGGATTCATCTTAAGCTGTTCCATTAGGTATTGAGCTCTATTTTTGAACATATGTGAATAGTGCTTTTATTTTATTTCCGTTTCTTTGGCTGGTCTTTTTCAAAATTAGTTTGTGCTTCTGTGAAATTAACCCATTATTATGAAGGGTGGAATACCAGGATTGCTTCACACAAAACACACCCATGTGCGGAGAAATTATAGAGTGAAAAGTTAAGAGCCCATAAAACTAAAATACAAAATGAGGAAAAAAGCATGGATTTTCTTTAAAGGGATATATATCTATTTATATATATTCTTTACATTTCAAAAATGGCTGGGAAGCCATGATCCAAAAATTTGCAAGTATTCGAGCTATTATATATGCAATATGATAGCCTTTTTTTTTTAGGCTTATATACAAGCTATTAGGTAGGTATTTTGAGCAGTAGCGGGAAATAGAGTAAACAGGGAGACATTTTTGGGGATCAGTAAGAGGTTTTCATCCAATGGCATGAGAGGCAACAATTGACGCATCAACAACATTGTTCACCTCTTCCTCATTAGTAGGTTCTTCAGCAACACTAACAACATTATTCGGCACAACCGCCATTGGCAGGGGAAATACCAGGTTCTTGAAATCAGTATACCAATCTATGTCATAGAAGGGTATTACGTCGTAGTTGCGAAACAAGAAATGTAAGGCCTAGGTAACCCTCTGCTGATGCTCATCGTGTGTTTGAAGGTGAAATCCGTTGAGAAATGGTAGCCAAATGACTACAAATTCTTCCTTGATAAAGTGACGGAGGTTGCTGGTTGATGACAGACCTACTTTATAAGCAGTATGAGCAACAACCTCGCCAAGACCATTCAAGTACTTTTTGGAAAACATTTCTTTAACAAGTTTCAGAATAAGAGGTTGGGGGATGTTGATTTCTAGCATGGATGCCACAAAGTGCGAGCATATGTCAGTGTTCACCCAATACTTGTCCTCATACTCTATGTAGTCTTTACCCAGAACCCACTTTATGGCTATCAGGACCAAGGAATGCTTATTCTTAGTCATCTGTTTCAGCCTCTTAGTAGAAACTTCCCCTAGAAATGCCGTCTGAGACTTATATGAGGTTAAATGAATTAGAGTATCCATAGTTCTAACACTATTCCTATGCTTTTGAGCTAATGCTAAAATTTATCTATCACCTAACCTATGAGAAGGCTTGCTTAAAACTCTGCTACCAACCTATTGCTGCTCAAACGATAAGTATGATTTCCTCACCACTTACTGGCCTATTTATAGAAAAAATGACAAGACGCATGCTAATCTGTTTTGAGAAAATGTGATAATAGCTAGTTTCCAACTTGAAAGGCATGCCTGTGTTTGATCACATTTATGGGCTAGTTGCATCTACGATGGTACGACTCAATGCATGCTAGATTAATAAGAGCTAATTAACTAGCTTTAAAAAGGTAGCACTCATTGATAGTAAGACATATGGTCATAGGCTATTGTGTCATCTCACAAGTGTTTCCTAGAGCCCAAGGTGATATTCATATATTTTTAGGCCGTAATCATTTGCTTTGGTGTAATCATTCTGGCCGGGATATTAATTACCAACACATACTAATGCAAGGTTAGAAAGAAAATTATCGGCTAAAGTTCCAAGGGAATCATAGCATATCACATGGTTGCCAAACACAATAATAAACTCCTACTGCCTCAAAATGGCAAGCAATTCATTTTGCACGAATTGCAAAATTAATGGTAGATGCCAAATTAAATGCAAAAGGCATGCTTCCATCTACCACCTTGAGGAAATATTGCCAAATATTACATGAAAAGGCTTAATATTTCAAAGTATTTTCACAAACGCCAAAGCTAGAGGTGCAACATTGTTCTTATTTTGTGTAGCCAGAGCTAAGGAAAGTTGTAGGGCCAAGAACTTGCAGAGGTCTTCACCCAAAGAAAAATGTCAGAGATTTCATCTCAGCCAATGCAGGAAGAAATTAGCTAGGAGCTATTTACAGCTATACTTTCTTTAGAGGATGTATATGTCTATGAGGAGGTGGCGTATGCTACGCTTGGTATACACAACATGCCAAAGAGGGCCTATACAAAAGAGCTAAAAAGGCCCAAAGATTGCAAAAACAAGAAAAGGGTTGAAGAAAAATGGGATAATATCTACAATCCATGGCTCGTGAAGAACCCTAAGTCCTTAAGAGAAGTAGCCTGTGCCAGGTTGACAGCAACAAAGACAAATAACTCTACAACAAAGAAAATTTGGTATAGTGGTCTGCCTCAATACATGGTCCTGCTGGTGCACTACTGCCCAAAGATTGTTGACGTTTCCATCTAACAGTATAACCCTAACACCCTCTACATTGAAGGCCGCAACTTAAGGGTTCACATCACCCCACAGGCCATCTGACACATGCTATGTATCCCATACCTAAGTAAAAGATGAGAGAATATTGAGTCCTTTTACCCTAGAAAATGAGAGAAAATATGGAAGAAGATAAAAAAAGAGCTCAGAGTTCTTATTGGAGGAGACTAGTAGGAAAGATATACCAGCCACTAAACTTCCAAGTATTCCTTTGTTGCACGACGCATTACATGATGACCTATAGGATGCCATGTCCATGCTAGCTTTTGTGTGCGACCGAGACTCTGATGAGAAGGTGGATACTTTTCAACTAGGACAGACATTCCAATTTCACAAGCAACATGATATCTTTTGGTATGATTTTGTTGATTTTTTGATAGAAGAAATGATACAAAAAATAAGGACTTACTTGATGGAGGGAAAGTTTAGATTTGTTTCTTTCTTGGTCCACATGTTTCTGCATCAAAACCCTGATTTCTTCGCTTGATATTTTCTATTATCAATTTTTGATGAGCAAAATAAAAGGAAGCCAGTGTCCACGTGGATGCCTTTTCTTTCCACATCATATGATTATTTTGCATTTTTGGACTATTTCATAGCTCTGGTCTTGCATGATTTAATCAGAAAGGGAGACATAATTCGACTCGATAAGGAGTAGACCAGATATATGCAGAGTTTCACTCCCGCCTATGATTGGTTCTCAGGCAAGGATTTCATGATTCTTCGAATACGAGGCTTTATTGGTAAACCTTTTCTGCTCCTAGCCTATGTCACAGATAGGGTGCTTACACTGGAAATGTTTCAAAAAGTGTGTATCATTGATTTTATCTTCTGTAGCAACAAAAGTGTCAAGAAGAAGGGATTCTTCTCTTGTCTGAAGAATTTCAAGTTTGTAACTCTAATAAAGAAACAATCAGACCAGTTGTTGGAGGATAAGATGGATTATTTAGGGTTGGTGCTGGTAAATGATAGGTGGGAATACAACCCTTTTGATAACTTACCGAAGCCACACATGAGATTTACCCATGTTCCCTGACCTTATTGGGAGAAGCGGCGTAACTTGCGGGTAGACAAAGATGAAAATTTTGTTGAATTGGTGCATATTCCTACACAAGATTCTAGAGGACCATGACAAAATTTTTACTTTTCTATGGTGGTGGCCTAGGATAATGTCCACATGGAGTGCAACATGTATAATAGGTTAAAAAATGATGAGGAATGGAATGGAGAAAAAATAGAGGCTTTTTGGAAGTATCATCAAGAAATAGCACAATTGGATGCTCCTTACAACAATATGAAGGATGACCAAGAATTTGACAAATGGTTGAAGGAGAGCCACCCCAGCCTGAGCTCTAGTATTAATAAGAGCGGAGACCTAGAGGAAGAGTCCAAAGAGTAGGAGGAGGAAGTGGCGACATCAGCCTCATTTGTGCCGAAAGAAAAAGGCCCCAGACAACCCACCTATGTGGCCACAAATGTGCACTTTAATATATCAAGGGGATTGCATACACTCACTTGGGTTGCTAAACCATCTAGGTTATCACTGTAGAAAACAAAGATGACTACCAAAGCTAGAGATACCCCACTTATGAAACGACAACACATGGAGAGCATTATCAGAGAAGGTTTTCAAGAACTTGCCAGAAGAAAAATGCTTGTAGCTATCCAGGAGCCTGAGGCTGAGGAGGAGTCATTGACGATTCTAGAGCCGCCATCAACCAGTCAATAGGTAAAATTCACTCCTTCCCTTACTTCTCATTCCTTGGTATCTGCCCCCGCCTCACTGACGATCCCTACTATAAGTACTGGCCCTCTTCCTTCTACTTTTAGTCTGACATATTCAGTAGGATTTGCCTAGTTTTTGCAAACCACACTGCTTGTCTTTACTCCTCTGTGGACCCTTACGTCCACTATTGCCACTTAGAGCCTCCTTGCCTCTCTTTTAGAAAACATACCCCCAGTGAGTGCCCATTCTTTTTCTGCTATTATTGCAGATCCTTATCTATCGCAACAGGCTGATACCACACTGGCAACTCCTCCACCATCCTAGCCAATGAATCCTATTGTTGATTCCCTAATTCAGTCATTACAAATGACTAGCCCTATTGTTGGGCCTCAAACTAAACTATGGAACGTGCCCCACTTCTCCCCAAAAACTATCACTCTCTAGAAGAAGCAAATGCCCGCGCCCATGAGGATTACCTATCCCTATGCCCTGTCTTTTGGTGCTCCTTTCACAGGTGGACTAGTTTCATAGCCAGTTGAGTTTATGACAAAAATTTATTGTGGAAAGGAGGCATGTGCAAGTAGAATGCGAAATCATAGAGAAAATTATGACAGTGCTTCTGCCGAGTTGAAAATGCACTCTTTATGATGAGGCCCGACAATAATTGAAATTTGTGACCATGTACGCGAGAGTAAGAAAGCCTCAGGGGGAAATGCGCTGGAAGATTATGAGATATATGTGGTAGGACTTGACATGAAGGTGGCTCAACTACAAGATAAGGTTGAAATCATGGAGGAAATGGAATGGGTAGTCACTTTCGACTTCCTCAAAACTGGCCGCCAACTAAAGAAGAAAGATAAGTAGCTTAAAGTAGCAAAAGAAAGGGTCAGTTTTATGAAGAAAAAAGAAAAATCCCTTGAGGTGGATGTTGCCCATATGATGGAAAGGGTGTTGGCAGTAGAGGATGAGAGGAAAAAACTTCAGGGTGAGATTGCGAAGACTCAGGTTGCCAACCTTGGCATGATAAAAGAGCTACAATCTAAGAATTAGGAAGTGGAGCAAAATCTACAACTGAAGAATGAAGAACTAGAGCGACTTTGCCTTGAGTTCAGTCAAGGAATAACACAGAAGAAAGAAGCATTGGAGAAACAATAGGCTCAATATGAGAAAAAAATACAAGAAAAGGAGGCTGAATTTAAGGGCCTAAAAACTCAAATAGAGGGAGAACTTCGAGAGACAAAGTCTTCTCTGGAAGATCACTTGTCAAATCACTCTTGAGCCAAGGAAAATTGGAATAAAAAGATGAGCAGCTCTGTGAAACAACTAGCATCCAAGAAAATGAAAAGGGAAGAATTGGATGAGGCCATTATTTCAAGGGACACAGAGATTGCTTCTCTTAAAAGATCTCTCCTGCCTTCCCCTACACAGTCAGCCATCATTGCGCTGGTTAGGGAATTGTACATTTCCCACTGGAAAAAAATTAAAGCCTTTTTCCCAACACTGCAGCCTACCCTCTGATTCATTTCCAAGGAATCAAAGCTGAACTAGGAGGCCCATGATACAGTTGAGCAGTTTCTGAAGCAAAAGATCTAATCATCAAGCTATACTCGGTCTCTGATGAGAGCCTTGATGGAGTGGGTATTGAAGATCGGGATAGTGCTGCTCAAATAGAAAATAAGTTCATCCATTTCCACTCCACCTTCTAGCACACTAAAGAAACTATGGCTATTCTGAGTAAGACACTTGATAGCATATGGGGAAGTTTCTCTAAATTAAGCAAGATGGGATTGTCATCCTCATTCCTTGAAGATGGTTCTATTGCCATGACTGAGCAGATTGTGGAAAAGATAGAAGAGAAAGAAAATGATCCAGAGGCTTTCAAGGATTTCAGTCATCCTCCCACAGTGACCAACATTGAGGGAGTCATTCATCTACTCTCACAACTACTATTCCATTGCGAAGCAGGGGCTGGTTTACCCAATGTGCTACCTCACAAAGAAACTATTGATCTAAGAGGAGTATAGGAGAATTTGTGCAACATGGTGAAGCCATCTGAGGATGAATGGTCACCTTTGTAGGTGGCTCTTTCCAATCTCTGACTCCATTTACCTAATGAGATGACACTCTGGTCTGCGAAACTAGAGAAATTTTGGGTTCTCTGTTCCTTAGTTGAAATTCCCCTGATAGTCGCCAACAACTGTTAATAATTTAACCAGCTCCCTTCGGGTTTATTTTTCTATGTGCCAGCCTGTGCATCGCAAAGTATGCTCCATATTTTATCAAGGTTTTTCTCTACCACTCCATGTGTCTACTCTTCGCAACTCTGAGTCTCAACATTCCTTTCGCATCCCAAGAAACTCTGCTATGCTTCCACGTGTTATGGCTATAAGATACTTTTGTTCTTGTTTCCTTGACGCCTCATCAAAATTTGAAATGCTGCCACGAAGCCCTCATTCCTAAAAGGTTTTGGTAGGCCCCACGGTTCCTAACTGTAGTGTACACTTGCTACATGTCTACTATTCACAAATATTTCAGTGTAGAAATGAAGTAGTAATCGCGGGCAGCGAAATGCTGCCACATGTCTCTTTTGCGCCTGACTGGTAATCAGTCCCTTTATTACTAATGAAGTATTTGTCCATTTTGACACATGTGGCATTTAAACAAGTCCTCAATGGAAAATGAGAAGTGGTTCATACGGGCAACGAAAGGCTTCCACGTGCCTAGCCAGTAGATCTCATATGCGGGCGATGGATTATATGAATCGAATGAGGCTATTGGCCACTACGTGTCATTATCATTAGCTCAGGAGAGTGACACTTGTTTGATTAGGCCTTGTTGGGACCACGACCATCATACCAGAGGATGCACCTATGCTTGGGACAACCCGATGCTTGGTTCTTGATTGATTCTATTGCATCGACTTTGTGAATATTATGATTCTTGCATCATTGTCAGGGATTGCGAAATCTTTTCTGTTGTTGCTCTCCGAGGCGGTGGGAGGTCTTCTTGCAATATATACTTTCTCTGTTGATGAGAAAAGGGTTCAAAATTTGAGAAAAATACTAGTTTTAGTAAAAGACACTAGACCTTTATTACTGTTTTATTTTATTGCAAAAACTCTTAGACTGTGCCAATTGGTCGGGCTTTCTGTTTTTCATGCTATTTGATCAAACTGTGAACTGTGCTTTTTATTGTCTTGACACTTCATTTGAGAACTTCTATATATGTTGGATGCAAGTTTGCTTACCTAGATCATGTCTAAGGACTCTTCTTGGTAGTAGGAATGTATGCAATGTTATTTTATGTCAATGAATGAATTTTCAATGCTATAATCTTAAGTCTCTGATGTTCTAGAACACTACAACACCATTTAGGCCCTTAAATCTATGATTTATTGAGTCCATCATTAAGTCTTGGCACATTTCCTTAGGTTAGAATTCATTTTATTATATCTGCTTCCTTTTCCCTTTCCAAACCCCACTATAGAAGAAGTCGACTTCTCTAAAAATCCAGAGGTTACTCAGTTTAGCACAAGAGGCCCCCCTTAAACTGAGTTTCCCATAAGGCTCTATTACCTTGTCAAATTTTGGCATCAACATCAGTATAAATAATAATTCAAAATTAATCTTGATTCAAGAAGATTACTTCTTTGTATTAATTTTCAAACTCTTTGTTGTCATATCTAGTATGGCTCCGTCCTTCTAGGACGCCATAACCAATCTGGTTATTCTTGGACATTACTTAACATGTAAAGTCTTATGTTTATAGTAATATCCCATAATACATCAGCATAACAAGCTTTTAACTTTTAATAATTCAACTAAAGACCTTTTGACTAATCTCTAATTTCTTCATGGTTCTTTCCAAGTTATCCTTTGCATAATTTATACAAGGTATCTACATTTTGAAAATAATTGGGTAATCATACATTCTTTCTCTCATTATGACACATATATTCACATATCTACATGTAGGATAAGTTTTACATCTAATTTGGATAATATTTTCTATTGGAGAGGAGTTTGTACTTTTGGACCTCAAAATCTCCTCGCATTACAGCTTTGGTTTGTCAAGACTAAAGTCTTCATCTTTAAGATTGGAATTTTGTGATTAGGTATAGATTCTTGGTAAAGTATAAGATAATATCATTTAAAAAGGTAATTAGAATGCATATATCTATAATACATTTTTTTAACCCTATTGTTGAATATTAATATAATCACATCCAAGTGTATACCTTAACCCTAGGGAATAAACCAATCTTCTACATACAAGGGTTATAGGCAATTGAGAACATAAGTTCTCCACCCATGGTTAAACTACCAACATAGGTATTCATAAATAATATTATTCCCTAGATGACAATAACATAATATTTCTAACATGATTTCCAATCCCTTCCTTTCCAAGGCATCATAACTTATCCAAGCAATATGAATTCCATACTACATTTTATATATATATTATCATAATACCTTATATTAACTTCATGTAAATTAAACATTATAATAAATTTAGCTACTTATCAAGCTCTATAGATTCCCTAATCCAGTTATAGACAAATTGGCTTTATTGTATAAGCACTCACAATATATCTGATAACTATAAGATGAAAATAATGATTGCACAATAACTTTCAAGTAATAATAATATGTAGTTTCAAAATTAAAAGAGTAATAAGTAAATATATCAAGCATGCTTGGAAAATATAGCCCCCAACAAAATCTTGCAACTCTTTGTTCAAATATGAATGGATCTTCTTGTCACCTCCTATGTTCTCAGCTCCTCAATCAACTTCTCCTTACTCATTACCAATTCTCAAAGCTCTCAAATTTCACTACAATGATGCTCTCATCTCATAAAATGAACTACTCTCAAACTCACAAATAGAATGAACTATATGAATGCACTCAAATGAATACATCAGAAATGAACAACCAAACACTAGAATGTTGCTCTCTATTTATGAAGAAATGGAGATAAAATAATTGCTACATAAAAGCTAACTAATTTTTCACCTTTCTCACTTCACTACCATCTCTTTAAGCTGTTTTCAAGCTATGGAAACTAGTTGGGAAATTTTTCAATTGCAAATAAGAATTTAAAACTAATTCTACAACCCTGTTGGTCAACTAAGAAACCTGGGCGTTGCTTTTCTTCATTGCTAATAATATAAAGTTTGTAGAAACAATCAGATATTTGACACATACAAAGTCCAAAACAAAAACAATTTCTAGCTCTTTGTTGAGTCATGCAAATAGTTTTACACAAGCTCATTTACCAAGTCAAACTCTTCTAAAAAATGTTGCACAATAATGCTTATGTTTCTTATTTTTACTTTGCCTTTCAACATGGAATTTTGGTCCATTATGCTTTGAAAATTCCATGCCTATGGTTGGGGTGACTTATCAGGTTTTAAAACATCTTCTACTTATGCCTTGTATGGCAAATTCCCCTTCCACCATGCGCGACATAACTTACCATTACTTGGCTACTATCATAGCCTCCAAAGTATGCATACAATATACTATGATACATATACTTCCAACACATTGCTTAGCATATGAAAATATATTAATCTTAACTTCCATTGCAACCTTTATGATATCAATAATATGCTTTTAGTTTGTTTCAATATCCATCACACTTATTTACATTATCATTAATATGCATGTGAATTTACTCATATATCTATTTATATATATTATATTATATATTCTTTATTATGATATATATATCTGTAGATAGGGAAATAATCAACTAGATTTAGTGTAATGAAAATAATAAAATGACTAAATCCTATCAAGCACAATAGAGTATGAAATAACAAGGAAATCACAACACGAAGCACAAATGCAAACTGATCTCCATGCTAAACCCGATTTATCTCCATTGCTCTTCTCCACCTGCACAAGGATGCAAGATTTCGAAGTTTGATAATAGAGGAGTGTTGAGTGCTCATTCCTATAGCATAACAACTTGATGACGAAAATGACCAATGAAGAGAATGATAGAGATGGATTGAAGAATTATTTTGACAGAGTGAAGATGCTAGAAGAAGATTCGATACAAATGGCCTATGAAAGGTTTGATTTATAGATTTTTGATTTGGACAGAGATAAGATTTGACAATATTCGATAAGGATTTTATTTTTGACAAAAGAGGAAATACGACGAGATGAGATAAGATTTCAAAAAGATAGAAAGAATTTGATTCTCTTTTAAAAGAAATAAATCTTGAAAAAGATGAGAAGGATAATTGATGAATTATCTAATTAAATAAATTAATTAGATGCACACAAGTTCAGTTTTGGAAAGAAAGTGAGAAGATCTTTTTAGGATTTTATTAATTAAATAAATTTTGGATTTATTTAATTAACGTTGAATTTATGATTTCATTAATTAAATAATATAGCTTATTTAATTAACATTAGAAGAATGAAGAGAAATGAATGAATTAATTAAATAATATAAATTATTTAATTAACATTAGAGGAATGGATGGAAATGATTTAATTAATTAAATAATATAAATTATTTAATTAACATTAGAGGAATGAATGAAAATGATTTAATTAATTAAATAATATAAATTATTTAATTAACATTAGAGGAATGGATGAAAATGATTTAATTAATTAAATAATAGAAATTATTTAATTAACATTAGAGGAATTGATGAATTATGCATAGGAAAGGAATAAATGAAATTAGTCAAATAAATAAGGTTTATTTAACTAATTAGATGATGACATGGGTACCTAGTGGCAAAACATACTGCAAGGTGTCTAAATGATGCGATGTTGTGACAAGGTATCGTAAGAGGACAATTTTTTGATGTCTACATTTTGCCCCTCTTTGAGATGATGTTCGAGATGATGAGATTTGTGTTGAGTAACATCATTTCAAAGAAGTTAAGATATGGTTAGAGGAAAATGGATAATGATAGAAAGATAGGATGATGGAATGATAAGGCCCCCTCGAGAGGATAGGTAGGTTGAAAAAACACGGGTAGGCTCTCAAAATGAAATGATAAAGGGAGGGATAAGACAAATAATGCAAGATAGAAAGTGGATGAAGGAGATCAATGATATGTTATGCTGCAATGAAAGTGAGAAACCATGATGTTTGATTTAGCACTAGATGTTATGCACCAAGATATAAGGACCAAGGTGACAATGTGTCTTGTGCCCTAGCATAATACAACCTTGTCTAGACATATGAGGAAGTAGACTTAGAGCATTAAAGTCCTAATGCACAAAAGGTATGATGTGACCTTAGATGCAAAGGATAGTGCAAAAAGCTACTCCAACATACACAAGATATGAATATTAGCTAGAATGATACAGATTTGATACAAATGCAAGATAAAATGATAACACACACAAGCAAGCAAGCAAGCATGCACAAATGATACAAAAACAAACAGGGTATTGCCCTTGTCAAGCTGTAAACCATTGATTGATTGATTGATTGATTAATGATGATGATAGTGTTGTCATTATTGGGAAGCGATATATCCCTAAAGCAACACAAGGATGATGATAATTGATTGATTGATTTGGTTTACGACAAGATTAGGATCAAGACCAAAGGATGTGATTGGATAATTTGACAAGATTGATCGACTTGATTAGTATGGATTAAGGATTGAATTGCATTTGGATATTTGCTTGGATTGATTCGATTGAGTTGATTGGATGCAATGGTTTTGATGAAGATGATTTATTTGGTTAAATGGTTGAATGATTGGATTGATTTGAATTGAGATGATGGATTGATTAGATGACATTGGAAGAATGAATTGGATGGATTGATTTTATTGCTTGGATTTTTGTTGGATATTTTTATTTTTTATTTTTTTGTATTTTTGAATTTTTTGGACTTTTGAAATGTTTTGATTTTTTTTGGGATATTTGAAATGTTTTGAGGTGTCAAAGGATGAAAATTTGAGTAGCCTTTGTGCTAGATACCCATGACAAGGGGAAAACCAAGTCTAGGTGCAAGGAGATAAAGGGGATTGATGGATGAAGGGTGGGTGATGGGATAAGGGATTAAAGGCTCATGGTATATGGATGGATGGAAAGGATAAGTCATAGTGAATGAAATGGATGTATGCATCATAAGAGAGCAAGGATGTGATTTCCAAAGACTATGTTGCATAGGAATAACATGCCCCATTCTAGTTACAAGACTTAGGATTTTTCATGACAAAGCTTATGGCAATAGGATAATGATATGCTTGTTTGGAAGGATGAGGTATATCAAGAGATACCTAAAAAAAACATGTTTCAACATTTTGCCCCTATATCTTCATCCAGATCAAAAGAAGAAGGGTGGATGAATGGACTCAATATGATAGGTATGTATGATGGCTAAAGATGGTAGGTAGGATGGAAATGATATGATATGAAAATAAGAGGTTGGATAGATAAGAAATTGTGCCCCCAAGTGTAAGTGACATAGAAGATCAACCTACACATGACGCCTATTTGCTAGGTTTTCATCATGGTACTTATCCAGGGCGCCTGTTTACCAGGTTTTCACCATTGGACAAAAGGATTTCTCTTTACTTTTTTTTTTGTTTATTTTATTTTTTTGGATAGGAGAAGGGGAATATGGATACGAGGGACTCAAGTGTCTAGTTCTATGAAAGGTGGTAGTCCCACTAGAGATGAATGTCATTGCATGGACCATGTCAAATGTCATTATGCTCATAGATGTTGGTAAGAGATGACATGAAAGGCAGATGGAGTGGGTAGATAGCAGATTATGAAAGACTTATGCAAGAATGGATGGGGAATAGTGGAAGATGATGTGGATTGAATAGGACTTGTACAAAAGGATGAATGAAAGGTTTATGCAAAAGCATGGACCATAGGAAGGTGATTGGGAAGATATGTAGGATAGTAGTTGAAGGATGGGGAGATGGAGGTATGTGGAATTTTTGTGAAATGGAAGGGAACCATGACCAATGGTTGCACACACTGTGATAAATTGAAGCTTTTGATGTGGATGGGATGTAGGAAGCAATGGAGATGTTTGCTTAGGAGGTGGTGGATGAAGTGTTTTAGGCACCCACATAGATTTAGTATTTTTATGATTTTTATTTTGCTTGTGGGTTTTAGGAATTTGAGACTTTTGAATGGAATGAGAATGTGGGATGGAAGTGGATGGTTGGGATTTTTGTGATGTGAATGCCTCGTTTGACTTGATTTATTTTTGCTTAGGTACCCAAACCATTTTAGTTTTGGACTTTTCTTTTGGAGGTATGGGCTTATATAGCTTTTTATATGGATTTTTCTGACTTTTTGTATTGATGTCCTAAGGCACAAGAACCCTTAGGATTTTTACTTTATAGGTAAAGGCATTGAAATTATTTCTTTTGAATCCCATGGGTATGGTGGAATGGGTGGAAGCTTTATGTTTAGACAATGTGTGCATTGATTGGTCATGATTAAGATGTTTAGAGGATTTATGGGTAGATGGATAAGAGGATTGAATGGTAGGAATATTAGGTGTTGGAAGTAATGGTGGAAAATTTGATGGAGGGATATTAGGAGTTGGAAGCAATGGTGGCAAAGTTGATGGTGGAAGGTGTATGGTCACATGCTTTTGACATTTGTAGGATGATGGAGGTGGAATGGCAACATATGTTTTAGGGATAGGATAGGATTTATGATGGAAGCTGGACTTAGGAGGCATGGAGGAAATACCAACATCTTTAGGTTTTTCTCCTTGGGGTGTATGTCCAAGGCCATAAGAGCATGGAGTGACTTTGACATGTATAGGCTCCAAAATATCTTGTTCATGAAGGTCTAGACCTTTACCTTGGTGGTTCATGTTTTGGAGTGTGCAATGGACAATGGGAATAGGTGTAGGTGGAACACTAGACACGAGTTCCTTATTGGATGGAGAAGATGAAGCAAGGGAAGATAATGGTTTTTGTTGTTCTAAGGAGGAACATTCATGAATGAGGGTGGAAATACCAATAGGATATGATGGAGGAAGTGCAAAGAGGTTGATAGTGGGTGATGGAGGATCATTGGGATCTTGATTAGCATTGTGTTCACATAGATCCAAGATATTTGTTTGATCTTCTATGTGTGATTGGGAGGCATATGTCTCATCAAGGGAAGTGGATTTTTGTGTATCATGGATGGATGAGGTGGAAAGCTCTTGACCATGGAATGCATAAGGTTGGCTAAGAGGATCATCATGGTCTTCTTGATCATAAAAGGGGTCTTCATCAAAAATGGAAGATTGATCATGAATAGTATTAAGTATGGTATGAATGGAATCATTAGGAGGGTGTTGATCTTTATGTGGATGAGGGGGTAATGTTTTCACATGTTTTGGATTGTGCTCTTGACATACCTATGACTTATTTGAATGGAGGTGGAAGGGGATTTCTCATGGAAAGACTTGTCATGTTCTTGATGGTCAACAACATAGGAGCATGATAGAGGGTGACTTGGACTTATGAGGGGATACTCTTGAATTGGATCAAGTGGTTGTGGATGACATGGTTGGCTTGGAGGACTTGGCATGATGTTTGATGACTCTTTTGTATGTTCAAGAATATGAGTTGGATGACATGGTGATGTTTGATTCCTTGCTCGTAGCCCTTGGGTCACATCCTTTGTAGGTGTATGGGTGGAAGGTGTTGGATTAGGGTTTTGATTTTGATTGGATGATGGTATGATAAAGTTATAGGGTGCATGTGATAGATTGGTATTCCCATTGTCAATGGTTGCATTAGAACATGAGGAAGTTTGGCCTTGTTGCAAGGTAGAACTTAAAGTCACATGTGTTTGTTGTGATGTGGCTTCATAGGTCAACATGGCATTGACACATGAAGAAGTGGATGGATTAGATTGGTATGAGGTGGAAGCAGATGACACATTAGGTTGAGGTGGCATTGGTTGATAATGAATGGATAGGGGATGATGTCGTGGTTGTTGAATTTGACAAGTGGAAATGAATTGATTGGCTTGAGCTAGGAGGTGTTGGATTTGGGGTGATTTAGTTTGTTGAAAATTTTGGAAGAGGGTTTGAAGGCTTTGTATGGTTTGATGGTCTAGGGGTTTGGGTATTTGGTGAAGTGTTTGAAGGAGATTTTGAAGTTGGGATGCTAGGGATTTGTGTTCGAATGTGGGCATGGTGTCACACATGTGTGTAAGTTCTTGCACATTGATTTGTTCCTAAAAGTATGCAACATAGTTCATGTCATCATTAGAGGTGGTAGGAGGAGCCCCTCGAAGTATGATTTTAGGTTTTGGTTTTATTTCATTATTTGAACTGTAGAAAGGGACTCCTTGAATTATGATCTCGGGCTTAGGTTTTGTCTCATGATTTGGCCTAAAGGGATAGCCCCCTTGGATTATGATTTTGGGCTTATGATTAGGATTTGGCTTGTTTATGATTATGACCATTTTGACAAGTGGTGATGGTGATGATGTGGAATGATAAGATTGGATGACTTGATTTGATTAGGATGAAAGTGATAGGATATGAATGTGTTGGAAGAATGTGTAGAGTCACTCGTCTTTATGTGTTTGGTGTTTAGCTTGATTTGGTAATGTTTAAATGAATGATCACACATATACACACATGAATCACACATGCAAGTCACATAAGCAAGTTTGAATTTGAAATTATGAATGTGATTATTAAGCACACACTTGAAGAAGACACATCAACAAGTCCTAGAACTAGTCAAGTGGGTATGGCCAATTAGGTCTCAAGCTAATCTACACAAGGTTGACTAAGGATGATTTGAAAGAAAAATCCTGCCACACAGCTGGGAGAAAGGGGTAACCCACCCTTCACCTACACTTCCCAAAGGTATAAAGTTCTTTGGGGCTTAGCCAAGAGTGAAATTTTTTTTAACTTCCAAACAAGCGTGTCTTTTGATTCACACTTTGATTGAGGTCATCCCCAAGGGTGATTAAATCCCCCAATAGGCCTCCTATGAAGGGTTTGACAAAAGCAAACCAAGTGAGGTGTTTGTGATCACACACACACTTGATTCACACTCACAATTATTAATTGATCCTTAGAAAATTGAAATTTGTGTAAAATAGTTAAAAAACTTATTCTTTTTAACCCCAAATCAATATGTGTGATTGAAGACAAAATTCATTTTAAGCCCAATTTCAAATATGTGATCAAACAAGATTTGATTTTATGCCCCAAATTGAAATGTGTGACAAACAAGACTAAGAGATTAAGGATGGAACGTGTGCACCTGATTGTTTTTCATCCTTAAATCTATTGTATTTGACTCATTCCAACATTGTTCTAGCCCCTTTGATGCACCTACAAGCCAAAAAATTGAAAAAGACCAAGTAAACTTGCATAGAAGAAAGCCATGTGAAAAAAAGGAATTTGATAAAATATGATTAAGATGACCTGATACAGCTGAATGGATTGTATAAACAGAAAATTTGAAAGATTTCATGCACTTAAAAAAAAAAAATCGTTGAAATTGGATCAATTTTGCAAAAGATATAAGCATTTGAAGTGTAAATGCAAGTTTGAATTTGAATGATAAAAGAGTACTGAAAATGATATATTCACTTGAATTTATCTTCACCACTTCGTATTTTTCTGAGTCAGCTTTCCAACACTTTTTGAATTTCGAAAATCCGAGCTATTATGCAAAAGTTATGCCCGTTTTAACAAAATTGCTATTTTAGAAAAATCCATGCAAGGAAGGAGCTAGATTAAACCCCTAAGCCCCTAAATTTCAGCCCCACATGACCAGAGGCTGTGACTGAGTGTTGAAAATTTGTTTAGCATAGCTCCTGGTCTCCCATATAATCAAGGGCTAAATTCCTTAAGAAAAAGTAAAAGAAATAATCAATCAAAAAGTAAGACAAAAAGAAAAAAATTATAAATGTGATGGGACAAAAGTAATATGCGCCGAAGAATGTATGAGAATTTGAGAACTTTAAATATTTCAAAGTTAATAAATGCCTACACCATTGGATTGCTTATGAAATTCTACCCCATATAAAAAAAAAAGCGTTGAAAAAGACCAAAAAATGACCAAGATACGACCATTTTAAGATTTACTAAAAAAATGTCAAAACAGAGGTATATGCGCTAAAAGAATTATCAAATGCGCTAAAAAAAGTGCGAAAAAGGTTAAAACAGTGTCATATGCACTAAAATAGTCCCCATATGCACTAAAGAAAGCCTCAAATGCACTAAACTAACCCTTAAATGCGCTAATCTAGGAAAAGTAGATTTTATTTTTTTAAAACAGTGAAGATAAATGCGCTAATCTGTTCTTTATATGCACTAAAATAACCGTTAGATGCACCGAAATAGTCCCCAGATGTGCCAAAAGACCTGTAGAAGAGTCGGTAAAACCCTGTATGCACTACAGAAACCCTCAGATGCACTAAAACGAGAATTTTTGTCAGAAAGCCAAATTCCAAAATGTAAATCCTGTCAGAAAACCTGCAGATAAATGTTAAAAATGGGGCAAGGCCCCATGGTGGGTGCCAAATGTAGATAGGGAAATAATCAACTAGATTTAGTGTAATGAAAACAATAAAATGACTAAATCCTATCAAGCACAATAGAGTATGAAATAACAAGGAAATCACAACACGAAGCACAAATGCTAACCGATCTCCATGCTAAACCCGATTTATCTCCATTGCTCTTCTCCACCTGCACAAGGATGCAAGATTTCGAAGTTTGATAATAGAGGAGTGTTGAGTGCTCATTCCTGCAGCATAATGACTTGATGACGAAAATGACCAATGAAGAGAATGATAGAGATGGATTGAAGAATTATTTTGACAAAGTGAAGATGCTAGAAGAAGATTCGATACAAATGGCTTGTGAAAGGTTTGATTTATAGATTTTTGATTTGGATAGAGATAAGATTTGACAAGATTCGATAAAGATTTGATTTTTGACAAAAGAGGAAATATGACGAGATGAGATAAGATTTCAAAAAGATAGAAAGATTTTGATTCTCTTTTAAAGGAAATAAATCCTAAAAAAGATGAGAAGGATAATTGATGAATTATCTAATTAAATAAATTAATTAGATGCACATGAGTTTAGTTTTGGAAAGAAAGCAAGAAGATCTTTTAAGGATTTTATTAATTAAATAAATTTTGGATTTATTTAATTAATGCTGAATTTATGATTTCATTAATTAAATAATATAACTTATTTAATTAACATTAGAAGAATGAATAGAAATGATTTAATTAATTAAATAATATAAATTAGTTAATTAACATTAGAGGAATGGATGGAAATGATTTAATTAATTAAATAATATAAATTAGTTAATTAACATTAGAGGAATGGATGTAAATGATTTAATTAATTAAATAATATAAATTATTTAATTAACATTAGAGGAATGAATGAAAATGATTTAATTAATTAAATAATATAAATTATTTAATTAACATTAGAAGAATTGATGAAAATGATTTAATTAATTAAATAATAGAAATTATTTAATCAACATTAGAGGAATTGATGAATTATGCATAGGAAAGGAATAAATGAAATTAGTCAAATAAATAAGGTTTATTTAACTAATTAGATGATGACATGGGTACCTAGTGGCAAAACATACTGCAAGGTGTCTAAATGATGCGATGTTGTGACAAGGTATCGTAAGAGGACAATTTTTTGATGTCTACAATACCAATATACAAATATATATATATATATATATACATATTTTCATATACACATTAATATATATATATATATATATTATTTTTTAATTAGATAAGTGTACATATATATATATATATATATATATTTCTAATATTTAAACATAATCACATATCTATGTATATTGATGTGTATATATACAATACATATATATTATATATGTGAATATTCACATATGTAGTATACATCACATATGGGTATACACAAACATTTTTATCTATGTATGCTCATACCTACATATGTACATATATATGCGTTGTCACATACATACATACACATATATTCGATATACGTACCCATATACATATATATCCAATACATAATATTTATCTCATGCTCATCACAAGGATTTTAACATTGATGCTCAAATCAACTAAAAAATCAAAGAGAATCAAAGAAAATCATCCAAGCATTCCTATCAACCCAAAACATATTAACATGGTTTATCACATACTGACAATGACTCATCAAGGTTACCCTACCAAGTGCAAAGTGTGTGTGTGCATCTATTCAGATGATCATGATAATGGTTTCCATACCAAGATCCTCTCCTAGGTGATACTCTCCCTCTCCCTCTAGAGGGTTCAAACCTATCTTACATCAACTTAGTGCAACATGAACAAATTTAGTTGATAACATGAAAATAATAATCATCATATATCATTTGTATTGGTAAAGCATTTAAAAAGAAACCTCATCATAATGCATATCCATATATTTCATTCATCCATTGAACATATTATAGTCATAATATTGCATTAAAAACATATTTACTCATAAAAGTAAAAATAATCTAGTAACTTAGAAATTAGGTGTAACAAAGACTAAACCCTAAAAATGAGTTATGTTCTTTAATGGAAAACACCCAAATGTGGTATTCATATATGATATCTATATACTATAGCATGACTAGGTAGGTCATGTTGATGGTCAACAACAACATTAAACATAGTATTTCTACTCTATTTCTCCTGAAAAAGATAGATAACCTAAAGCAACCTATCTTCCAAGGTCTTTGTAGTTGGTTCTCAATTGTGTTGATGTTGTTTAGTGGCCTATGCAACTATAATGTTCATGGGTCCTGTTGGTAGAAGGGATACAAACTACATCATATAAATTAATCTACATTTGGGGGGGTGTAAAAAAATATCAAAAGATAGGACAAAGCTTAGGACAACAAAACATGAATGCAAATTTCCTTCAATTCAGACATACAAACTTCATAATGAGCATTGTTTCCAAACAACTAAACCATAAAATGATACAACCTATAGCACAATCTATACCATTCCATTCATTCATAGTGCAAATTCAAGAAATACAAATAATTCACCATTCACAAACTTCAAAATTCATAGATCAACGAACACAAGAAACCTCATTCATAGATAACTCAATGAAAATAACCTCAAATTTAGAATCTTCTATTGATTTTTCATCAAATAAGAGACATTTATGCACAACATTCACTGGAATACGAATGACCATTTTCTCATTGACATCATCATTAAAACTAGTTCTAAAAATAACATAAAACTGTATTGAAAACTGTAAAAATATCTAAGTGTCTTTGCATAAAGCTATAAAAAGTTTTTGAAATTGTAAAATTTCTCCTAACTTCTCCTCAGGATACTAATCTTTCTTCAATTAGCCAACCTTTACAATATGGATAGAAAAGTTACATATAGACCACTCCTAACACTAATTCCTCTAGTCAAAAAATGAGATCCACAAATTTAGGGAATCACTGGAGTTGCATGAGATGACTGCCCTGCTGATCTTTAGTTTGCTTGTTGATGAATTTATTATCAAATTACGATGCACAAAGAGGGAAGATAGAACTATTGGTAATCTCCAGTTAAAGTCATGTCAAGATCCTATAAAATAGGAGAGAAAGAGAGAGAGCTGTCATGCTAACCATGTTATTAGGTTTCCCTCAGGAACAAAACATTCCACTACCACTTTACTCCTACATTTTTTGCTCAAGCATGTACTCATCATAATTAGTGAACACTTGTTGAATCATGTCTTCATCTAGCCCGTCCACCCAACTGTCTATAAAATTTATTGTTTTCAATTCTGCAGAAGCAAACTCTTGCATATCCCCAACTTTAATAAGTTCTCTTCTAGTAGCCTTTATCTCCTCCTTGATATCCATTAATCTATAAATCAACAAGTCATCACCATCATCCCCCTTGTTCATTGCCTCCTCAAACGTACTATTCAATTTTTCCTTAAGTTTGTCAAGAGGGACGCCATCTTTT
This sequence comes from Sequoia sempervirens, assembly GCA_007258455.2. Taxonomy (NCBI): domain Eukaryota; kingdom Viridiplantae; phylum Streptophyta; class Pinopsida; order Cupressales; family Cupressaceae; genus Sequoia; species Sequoia sempervirens. The sequence continues at coordinate 17,656 of VDFB02253700.1, read as the reverse complement.
AGGGGGATGTCTTCATTTACAAGAACAACAATGACTGCTCCCAACTCCTTATTTTGTTCATTCAAATATTTGGAAGCCTCTTGTACCTCATTCCTACGATAAAAAATGATTGAGGATCAGAACCTAATAATGTTGATGGTATTCTCAACAAAGTTTGCATTATCCTCCTCAAGGATGGATTGCTCTGAAAAAGTTTGTTTTGACAACTTATTGATGTCCTTCAAATTCTTTGTGTGTTCTCTATATTTTTCCTCTTATGTCCCAAGATCCTCATCATGTGAATTCATATCACTAACCAAATCCAATGCATCATCATGAGCTTTATAACTTTGAACAAGAAACTCCTCCACTTCTTGGTTCAGCCTATCAATCCATCTATCCAACATCCCTACCTTGCTTCTCATTTCAACAAGGCCATCAACCTCTTTTTTACTTAACAAAATGGGTGTTGTAGAGTAGATTGTATAGAGATAGGAGAGGATAGGTCCTTAAGAATTTATGCAATTGATCTAATTGAGCCTTGAGATCATCCTTCCTTTGCTTGTCCTTCACCATCCTTGACTTCTTAGAAGATGCTACAATATCAATTAAGTACATTTGCTGATTTCTTGTAGGCCTTCCTAAGTTCACAATCCCTAGTTGATAATCACTTAACTAGATCCTTGATATGTCCTTATATACCATTGGAATGGCACACTCAACCACAATCTCTCCAATATTTGTTAGCCTGGTGGAGTGAAGGACCCTAGAATTTTTCTTAGGCCTCTCATTCTCAATCTCTTTCATCATCTCATCCCAATTTAGGGGTTGGGGCTAGACTACTTGTTTCTTTTCCAGGTTGAGCTTCAACCATGTTGGGGCAGCAAGAGTAGTAACCACTTGTTGTGAGGAAGAAGCAGTGGTAGAGGAGAGATGTTGCAGAATGGTTACCTTAGGTTGAGAATCAACCTCTTGTTGTTGCTCCTTTTTTGCAACTTCTCTTGCAAGCCTTTCAACTTCAACCTTCTCCCTTTCCTCCTCTAATTTCCTCTTCTCATACATTTCATATCTTTATTTCTCTAATTGTTTTACTTTATCCCACATTTCATCTACCTCTTGCTGATGCTTGGCTTGTTCTTTTGCTTCCAACTTCTTCAGCAAGAGGTCCTCTTCATCCTTCTTTCTTCGGGCTTCCTCTACAACCTTGAACTTGGCTTCAAGGGCTTCTCTCTCTCTTCTTTGTTGAGCCTTTTCTTCTTCCAATTCATGGATTTTATGCAATAGAGATAACTTGTCTCTTTCCTCCTTCAGTTTCAACTTTGCTTCCCTTTGTTGCTGAAAAATATATTCTTTCTTCTTGTGCTACCTTGCAAGCTCTTCAACTTTGGCCTTAGCTTCTAATTCCTATTGTTTGTCCAGTGCATCAACTTGTGCTTTGGCATCAACTTCTTTCATTGCAAGTGCCTCAACTTGTGCTTTAGCATTTTCTTCTCTCTTTGCATCTTCAAACAATTTCCATTGGTCCTCCAGAGCCAACATATGTTCTTCCTCAACACCTCCAATGTTCTCAATAGACACGACTTTGGCAGGCTCACCATCTGACTCATGTGTGGCCTTTGAATTGGTATCAATGTCATGAATTTCAACCTCCATTTCCTTTTGCTTAAGGGTCTCTGCTTTCTCATGAAGACTACCTGTAAGAATCTCCTCAGTAGATTCTCCTAGAAAGAGGGGTTGAGATGGAGCTCCTTCTTTAGCTGTTGTAGTTTCTTCTTCTTGTGGCTCATGAGTATCTAGAGTAGGTATTTTTGGATCAGCCTCTCTAGAACAAGGATGGAGATATTCTAATTTCTCTTTAGGATTTGCTTTCCTCTTTGTTCTTTGGTATCCTTGGGTGCCTTGTGCTTTCCTCTTTTTAAAGTTTGAGCCTTTGGCTCCTTTATCCTCATCACTACCCATTGGATACTTCTATCCATTACTGTCCTAGAAATCTATCTAATATCAATAAATTCTTCCTCACCTCAATTGATGGGGTCCAAGTTCTTGGTACCAATGTTTTCTACCTCATAGCTAGGATCCAAAACCACACCGTCATTAGATAGTGTATCAGGAATGTCCTCTTTTACTCCAAACTCAATCATCAATGGAATAGGAAGCCTTTCATAGCTTCTCTTTTTGACATCATACTCATCTTGCAAATCCATCCAAAAATCCTCTAATATATTAAAATGCTTCTAAAAAATGGTAGGAAGCAAACAATTCATCTTATGTTTTGGATCAAAATGCTTCTGGGATGTATACAATCCCAACCTTAATTAACTCAACTCATCACATAATGTTTTTTGGTAGCCACAATATGAGCACAATTGTATTTTCCCAACTTCATGGGAAACTTGTGGCATCTTATTTTGTGTTTACTTCCAAACTTACCATTGATCACCAAGGCATGATATATGAATTCCATGAGGACAATCCTATCATTGCAACATATTGGTAGTAGATGAGGATGTCCATCAAATCATACCAACCGGAAGTAAGAGAACTTGGGGCATTGGATATACCAACATCCCCATTCAACAATGAAGGCCATGGCATCTCTACTCAACCTATATCCAACATCTCCAGTCAACTGGTTAATGATGACATAAAGGAATGCATCATTAACCATTCTATAATGGAGCTCTAATGTTTGCAAGGTTAATTGATCATAATGCTCTCATACTTTCTTCTATCCAAGAGCTTCCCTTAATGTTCCTATTGCATTCAATGCAGGAAATATCCTTGCAACAACATATACAACATATGAAGTCATGAAGAAGGTATTTGTTTGATTCACCTTAATCATTTGATTGTGTAGGCTGTTTGACAAGATCATGGCCCAATCAAATTGTTGCTTTCCATCCAAAATTGCCTCAATAAAAGGAAACAACCACTCCTTGAAGCATGCAGAATCTCTTTTCCCAAATACCTTGGACAACATCATGATTAAGTCATCAATATCCTTTTTGAAGTCTCCCCTTTTAGGTTTATCTGGCACTTTAGTCAAAGACTTCTTTTCAACCTCTAACCATTTCTTGTTCATATGAGCCCTATTGGTTTCTTTATGGTTGTTGAACAATTGCAATGCCTTCGCCTCATTCAGTAACTTAGGGTTCTGAGGAGTAGGTGCATTGAACATAAACTTCATCATTTACAAGGAGAGATGAATGATTACACTGCCTTGAATGCCCACACATTGCCTTGTTGTAGGGTTGTAAGCCCCTGCTGCTATGATTATAAGTTCCAGACACTGAAATGATAGTGGGAAAATAGTCACATGTGCTAGCCCTGATTGGGCTATCCTCAAAGTCCTCCCAATTATATCTTTAGAGAAAATGTATACCAAAAAATCCTCATAGTTTAATGGGCCTAGATTTGTATCGATAATATCAGCCCAATTAGAGTCTAACTTTCTTGTAGTGAGAGTAGCACTCTTGTTCTTGTATCTCAAGATATAGGGAAACTATACACCTTTATCTTCTTAGGCTTCACTCACCTTGAACCCTCGACAGCTTCGACCTCCACTTGTGAAACTTCTCTGAAAGCTCCTGGCATTGCTTACTTCTATAAAACAACCCTGGATTAGACCAATAGAAAGCATGAAAATCAACATTAGAAGATTACCTTTGATATCTCCCTATCCTTCCCTAGGTAGCCTCTCATACTTAATGAAATTTGAAACTCATCAGAGGAAGAACCAGGAAGAGATTAGGAATTATAAATCTTCTAACAAAGGTAGGATCGGGGTTGGGCTCACTATCAAAATCAAAATGGGGATCAAAATGAAAACTAGACCTAGAACCATTCAATAGTTTGAAGTTAGGTTTCATTCTAGTTCCACTTCTGCCAAAAGAAAAACACATGAAATGGAGAAAAAACCTTATGAGGAGCAGGGTTGAAATTAGACCTAAACCCCTATACACATATCATGAGTTGAGTTCATTCCTGGCTTTGCTTTCGCCACTTTATCATTAAATACGAAGAAAATTTATCCAAACACTCACAACGACTTGGGATGAGGTCATAGGAAGGCATGAGGAGACTCAAAATAAAGGCACGACCTCATCATTGACAAAATAGGGGAGGATCGAGCCACCTAGGGCATGATAAAATAAAGAGATGACACACAAACCTTAGTTTGCACAACTTGTCTACTCAAGAAGTTAGGGCATCAAAAAACCATCATGAAATCCATTGAATCAACATGAAAATAAGATCAGAAGGGTCATCAAATAGATTTTCAACCTTTAAAAGCATATGAGATCCTTCAAATACGAATCCCTAAGAAAAAACTAGGGCATGACAATAGGGATACCACCAAAATGGGAAAACAACAGTAGACCAACAAAGACAAACAGGAAAAGACAAAAAGCAAACAGGAAACGGAAGGAAAGACAAAACAAAAACTGAAAAAGAAAGAAAAAAACAAAAACACACAAAGATTCACGAGAAAGGTCTTGTGAATGCGTGATGAACAACATGAAAAAGAAACAGGAAAACAAACAAAATGGAATAGGGGCAAAAACCCACCCACCTCAACACACTACCAAACAGGATGAAACTAGATCCGATTGCACTTGTAGATTCTTTCCCTCAACCAAATCATGCTCCTCTTTGATTCTTTATTGGCTCTGGTTCACAAAAACAACTTAGGAAATAAAGATAATGAGTCAATTAACCTTGATTAAGGTTTAAAATCCATTTTGTGCATATGAGGAGGCTGAAATTAATGCAATTAATGTGGTTGGTCAAGCGTGAAATCAAAACAAGATGAGTACACAACATCTACATACATCCTAGGTAAAGCGGAAGAGAAAGCGGAGTTGAAATGGAATCAGGAACTTGATGTAAGCTCCATATTCCATTCCAGTTCCAGTTTTGACCCCGCGACAAGGAAACCAACAACAGAGAAATTGGGGTGGAATTAAAACCAAAATGGGATCCGAAAATTTTTGCAAATTTCTAGATTTGGTTCTATTCTCACCAAAGGAACAAACACCGACACAAGAGAAAAGAGAAAGGGAAAAAAATGGAAATGGGACTAACGAAACCCATCCCAAACAAGACACAGATGGGGACAAAAATAGAAAGAAAACCAGTAGGAGTAGGATCGAAACCAAAATAGGATCCTAAAATTTGCAAAGTTCCAAGTTCGGTTTCGTTTCCAGTTCCACTTCCACCGAGAGGAAAAGAACCAAAAGCAAAAAAAAGACAACTCAAGGGAGAAATGAACCCAAGAGTTCAAGGTGAACCAAACAAACAAAGAAAACCAACAAGGCAAGAACGAGGCTGGGACCAGAACCGAATCCGGAGTTGGAACCTTCACGAAGTTTTGAGTTCAGTTTCCATTCTAGTTCTTCCTTTGCCAAATAAAAAGGAACAAGGACTTAGGAGGAAAAAGAACAACTCCTAAGTCCCAAACAAAAACACCAAGGACAAAAAACACAAGGGGGACCCATTTTGATCAAAATTAAAATTGGGTGGTTATGCATGGCATAACAGGTCAAATTATCATCTTTTTTTGTTAATTTTGCTAAAGGTCTTATTTCAAGAATAGTTACTCTCATGAGTATGGTGAGATTCAAACTTGTGGTAGTTGCCAAGACCCAAGTAGTTATGTAGTGTAACTTGAGAATTTGAAGCTAGTAATAAGTAATCAACTCGGTTAAGTTTTGAATAGGGAATCAATGTGTAAGTAAAAGCTTTCAATATGATTAACCACTGGTCAAATAGTTAGTTTGGGTCAACTTAGGTTTGATATGGTTCTCCAAGTCAAGTAGAGGTGGGTGAAAAAATTACTTCACTCATAATTAGTGGTTGAACATAGTTCAAATACTTTGTGTTGTGCACTTTTTGCACACACGCCCCACCCGCGGTAGGGACCCTCTTTTGCTTACTTTGTTTTGGGTTTTTCTTTAGGTTTGACCTTTTCCCCTTAGGGATAGGTTACTTTGGGTTTTGAATTTGCTTCATCTGGTTGAATTAATGATCTATCCACATTGTAGGTGCTTTTTATTTTGCAACATCTTGGTCCCAAGTAATGTCTTGATGCTCAACTATCCATCCAAATTGCATTTAGTCTTGAATTATGCAAGTCAGGGAGGGATTCAAAAAATCTATCTCTCCCAAATTTTTTGAAGTGTTGGTTTTTAAGAGAATCCTCCCCTAGGTGGATTCCTTGAGGGTCAGTCCTTTTGGAGAATTCATACCCTGTTGGATTTTCCAAAGTCTATTGCCTCATTGAATTTCCAAGCTTTTGGTAGTCACATCGCTACATTTATGATTTGTCAGTCGCTACTTCAAGGCACATTCAATGCTATTTTGGGAATGTTATTTAAGGTTTTTGTGCATTATATTTTTATTATTAATTTATGAGTTTAAAGAAATCTTTGCACTCCTCAAAATTTGGTATTGCATCTTGTGTGGCAAAATTAGGATTTTCTACATTGATCATTAACTTGACCTTCAAGTGCATTCGACTCACTAGTTTTGTTCTCTTCGATTGAAAGGTAAGAACCTCGACCCCCCTCATGATTTTGGCTTGGTTCTAAGTGGGTTTAATAATTTGATGATGAATGCATTTGTTGTTTATTTCTTCATCGTTGGCTGATCTTGGAGGCATCATTGCATTGGTTTGTTTGAATGCACTTGGTTTTCTTGAATTTTAACATTGAATGGTTGATTTTCAGGATGGTTCATGATTTCCTTTAAGATTTCTAGTTGTTCATTTGAATTTGCATGAATTTGTGCTCTGTGTTCACCATTGAGGGTTCCTCTTTTTGAGCTCACTGTAATGAAAATCTAGGGAACACAAATTTTATGAGAACTAGGGTTTGAGTCCAGAGTGTTCAAGTGTGATTATGTTAAGTTTGGAATTTATTCACCATGATGGAAAAAAGGAGTGTTTTGTAAACCCTGGTTTTATTAGTATTGACCTAATCCTAATTTTGGATAATTTGATAGCATTGAAGGTGCGTTGTGATAAGATTTAGTTTTGAATCTGTGCTACATTTTAAACTTGTGCCTAAATTATTGTTTAGGGTTGCATTTAAGTCTTGATTAGAATTGAGAAACATGAATCAAGATATGGGTTTTCTAAATGTTGAAGAAACATGATCCAATGAAGAACTTTAGAAAATCTACCTACGTATGGATTCTCCGAAGGTCAGTTCCTTCAAAAAATCTATGTCCCCATGGAATATTCTTTGAATCTGTCAACCCTCCAAAATTCTAAGACTATTCTAAGTGAAATGATGCATGAGGGTTACTTCCAAAATTGGTCTAAGGATGGTCTCATGGCATTGAAAAAGAATTTCAAGTTATATCCTAGCTAGTTTCCATCTTTTAGAAATTCCATTGGGCCACGAATTCTCCAAGTGTTCTAACATTCATAAAATTTACCCACCTATAGATTCTCCAAAATCCTTCAAGGGTTGAAAATCTTGAGCTTCTGATTGAGGAGTATGAGTGCATGAGTATGACCTAATCATTTGAATGAAACCAACTGCATGAAGCTGGCAAGTTAGTGGCAATATAAGTTTGAATTGAATTGAAATTTTTGGAAAATCCTTCATGCTTCAGATTCCCCAAGCATCTAGGCATTTGAAAAATCTGCCTATCTCCAGATTCTCCAAAATCTTTCGAGACCCCAAAACCCCAAACTTATGTTTGATGAGGATGAATGCTTGAATTTGGTCTTTTTGTGTGAGTAGAATGATTACATGATGTTTATGAAGAGACATTGACTTGAGTTGAGCTAGGTTGATCCTTTCAGAGAATCTGGCTAGGGGAAAATTCCTTGAAATCCGTTCATGACTAAAATCCCCGAAGGGGTGAAAATTCTAAAGTATTGTAATGTTTTGTTCTAAGGTTTATGTGATGAGATTTTATGGTTTCCATGATGTTTTAAAGGTTAATTATGTAATGTTCATGGATTCTCATGGTAATCTTGATAATATAATTAGGATGCTTGATTATGCTTAATACCATGGTAATTATTGCTTCTTTCTAACAGATGTAGGTTGAGTCTAATCTAGAAAATGGATCTAAGGAAAAGGAATCTGAAGTTGGTCCTAAGGAACCTCAAAGTAGAGAAAAGAGGATGAAGTATGACTTCAAGGGTATATGGCCTGAATACAGGATTCTCTCAACATGGAGAAAAATAAGTGATACCAACATGGGACATGTTGATTATGATGATTTAAAACAAAGAATGTTTGGAAATGCACCTTCCCAGCTTGGACAGATCATCACCTATACAAGATTGGTCCAAGTTGTAGGATTTCCACCCACATTGCAATATCCAGAGCTAGTGTTGGAGTGTGCTAAGCACTATGATTCAAACAAGAGAGTGATTGTTGGGCCTTAAGGGAGAATCATGGCCAACTTGACAGAAGAATCTATAGCAGATACCTTGAACATTGGGTCACATCATAAGCTAGTAAGGATCAATATAAAGGAAGTAGAGGATTTTTATGCAAAGGATCCTAATAAGCTTTTGTTAATGATGAACAATAATTGGATTGCCAAACCAAAGTCACATTACTCAAAGTTTCCCAAGAAATTACAAAGGAGTGATTTTAAGTTGGAATACAATGATATGATTACCCTCCTAGGAAAAATAATGGTATTGGAAGATGCCTTCATATTCAGGAGTTGGATGTTTTATATTATCTCAAAAATTGTGAAAGGAACACATTATCATTGGGAATGAGTCATAAGTGATAACTTGGATGAGCAACTAAGGAATGTACAAGATAAAAATCAATTCACCATGACTTCTTACCTTGTGTATATGTTGGTTAGGGAGAATAAGTATAAGGGACTTAGTTGTAGGGGAGTTCTAGGAAAGGATAGGATATACAATGTTTTCCCTCAACTCTAGTTTAATACTTCCAATTATAGGAGGGTAAATGATGCCTTTTTCATGTATGTTACAAGGTTGTTGTGAGATGCATTGCATGTTAGAATTTCAATAGAGGCCATGTAATTGATAAGAAAATATGGCCAATGGTTCATTCAATTCCCTAAATTCTCTTATATTAGAGTACACGGATGACCAACAGTGCCATTGAGGTTACCAAGATACCAAAAAATAAGATCATCTTGCTAGAAGTGACTAAGCAACTGGTGGAATTTGATGCAATAGTAAGAGATATGCACAAAACAAGACTTGGAGATGAATTCCATTTGAGAATTGAAGTCCCAGAGGCCTTTCCTTCTATCCAAAGTACTCATTATTCTGAGAAAGAAATGGTGCATTTTAATTTTTATTCACATAAAAATAGGGATAACTTTGATCCCTATGGAGTTGCTCAAAAACAAGCAAGTAGGGAATACAAGCATAAAATTCATATAGAAGATTATTGGGCTAACTGAAGGGATGAATTTGAAGTGATCAAGAGAAAATGCTCTAGGTTATCCTTGAGAATGATTAGACTACATAGAATTGATAATTTTCTTGATCAAGTAGATGATGATGAAGACCTCCTACAACACCATGACTATGAACAATATAAGGATAAGAAAATTCCTATTGTTAATTGGTCTAAGGAGGAAGTAGTGGATCTCAACATAATTAATGCTCCTGTGTTGAGATATTCCAAATTATGGGTAAAGCATAAGATTCTAGAACTAGAGGCAGATGGCACCAATATCACATATGATTTGATGGAAGACCTTAAATCCTATTTAGAAGAAGAAGAAGAAGCAACAAAAGATGATACAACTGAGCTCCCTTAAGAAGAAGAAGGGGATAAATCTCAATTCATCATGAAAAGAAGAACCAAAAGCCAAGCTAAGGGCAATGAGAAGAGGAAACCTATTGCCAAGGCTAGAAGGTCCTCCAAGGAGATCACTGAGGAAGGTATTGAAGAGACCCAACCCTCTAAGGAGAGAAAGATAATCATCGATGGTTAGAAGTTGAATAAATCTAGAAAGGCCAAGGTCACTAAAGAGGGAGCCACTCAGGCTCAAGTTGTTGATATTGAAAGTCAGGAGAGAAGCAACAAGTATATGTGAGAAGTTCTCCTAAACAGAAAGCAACTCCCGCAGAAGATGTGAATAAAGAGTAAAGGGTGAATACTGAAGAGGCACCTACTGATGATCTTACAGGAAATATGGAGAGAGAAACAACAAGAAATAATTCTCCTCCTACATCTGCAGTGCAAAATGTATAGATTGATAAATATACTATTGATCAAGAGGATAATGTTGAAGAGAATGATGTTCCTAATAATACAAAAGAGGAGATAGAGAATAAAGAGGTTCCCACACCCAAGGGAACACAATTAAGGGATTTTGAGAAATAATTAGAAGAGAAAGAGGTACAAAACAAGGAAGCAACATCAAAAGTTATAGTGGAAATGCCTTTTTAGCTTCTAGTGAATGAACACATTAATATGTCATATACAAAGGATGAGAGTGGAGACAAGAATGATGAGGATGAGGAAAAAAAAAGAAAGGGGAGGATAATAGGGATGTAGAGAATATTGAAGATAGTCCTTCCCATGATTAGCCAAAACAAGATGTTCCTCATAAGGATGCAAAAACAAAACAACCAACTGCCCTAGAGTGGCTAGAGAAGAGGTTGAGGCAAAAGGCCATTATTGTAGAGGATGAAAATCCAAATTGGGACAAGTTCTTGGAGATTTGGGGACAACCTAAGGAGAGAAAAAGAGCTAGAATTGTCTCTAAGATCTCTAGAGATGAATTCAATAATAGAATTATTCATGTTGCCACCCCTATAGATGATAAGTAAAAAGATGAGGTGAGACCTTTATATTACAAAGTGAAAACCATTAATCTTGGTCCATCCACAAAAGAGCAAGAAAAATAAGATTTTCAAGAATCAGCCTAGACAATTTTATGAAGACTAGATAAGGAAAATAAGTAGAAAGAGGAATTGTAGAGGTAATTGAAAGTACACAAATATGTTCAACATCTAGTGAAACCCCTACAGGCACAAAGTAGTGAAGGATCTTCATTTTCAGAGGGGTTACTACCCAAGGACACAATGTTAGAGATTGAAAGGATGAAATATTTGGTCAAGGACACTCAAGAATGGTTGCAAAGTGTGAATAAGAGAGGTGATGATATGATTGAAAAGGTACTGCAAATGTATAAGAAGGCATCATCTCTTTTTGAGAACATGGCCCAATTTCTTAATGATTGTCAAAATCGAGATGACACTATCATCAAAGAACTTGAGAGGGTATTTGAGGTGCCTATATATGAATTGATCAAGGAAGGTGTTCTCAAAGTGGAGAGCAATAGTAAAGCCATGGATTGGATAGAGGCCTTCAATTTCAGAAATGAGCTGAGCATGAAAGCACCAAAGAAAATATCAAAGGCCCAGAACAAAGTGAAAGAATTTTTTGATAGTTGCATTTCCTTCTTGGAGATCATTACTGGAAGAAAGAGGCTTGGGAAGAAGAACTTGAATGTGGGACAATTACATAAATGGTGACATGAAATCTATTCTTTGGGTGACAACGGGCCAATAGTGAAAGATCAACTTGAAGATGCCACTATCTACATTTCCAGCTTGGACAGATATCAAGGTCTTTATTATGATTGGGAGAAAAAAATAGCTAAATATGAAGGAAAATTAAATTAAATCAAAGCAAGGATTAATTTAATATCAATTCCAACTTAGGCTGACCTAGATGCTATAATTTCAAAAGTTCAAGAAATTTCTAGGAGGGAAGAAGATAAAGATAAAAGGGACAAATTAAGCTTAGGTGTCTTGGAGAATGTGTCATATAAATTGAGCTTGCAAAGGATACAATTCGACCAAACCTTGAATTATGTGTCAGAATTTTATTTAATCATAAAGTTGACTTTTGAGGCTAACCTCAGTATTCTATTGTAAAATTGAATTAAGGTATTTTGAGAGTGTCAAGGGTGACCTATTTGGCTGAACTAATTGTAAAACCCTAATTTGGGCTGACCTAACTTGAAAATTTATATAAATTGAGGTCTCTTCCTCATTTGTAAGGCTGATAGAAAATAAGTGAATAGCTGATGGGGCATAGTTAATACTTGTTGAGTTGTTACACTATGAGGAACTTGAATTGTTGTAAATTTTGGTGAAGTTAATACAATTGAAGACATTGATATTTGGTGTTATTCTATGTATTATTCATCTGTGCATGGTTCTTGTGCCTCCTTTTATTTTTAAGCATTAAGTAAGTTAGTTTATGATTAATCTTAGAGCTCATTGTGGTGCAGGACCACCCTTGATGCGATTTTAAGCTATATTGTGAAACTTTGGTTTTTGATTTTTTTTTGGATTTATTGATGTAAATAAGTTCATTTGAAACAATACTAAGTGGTTTAGGACCATTTTTGGTCATTTGGTGAAATTTAGGAAAATATTGTAAAAATTGCTCAAAAAAGTAGTCAAGCAACTTGTCAAAAAGTGTCATTAAGGTGTTTTGTCAAAAAACTAATAAAAAGTGGTTGAAAATAGTTTCTTTGGGTTGGAAATGTATAAGGAAACCCTCCAAAACTCGAATTGGGGGTTGGATACATTTTTTTTGACATTTGGTGAATGAAAACATCAAATTTGTGTGCATTTTCTAATTCTTACATTATTTTTCAGGATGAAGTTGTGCACTGTACAACCTGGTATGACCTCATATCAAGGAGTATAATATATGGATGGAAATATATGTTTTTATAGTTTATAATTATTTTTGTCTCATTCAATTTCATTGAGTTGTGTGGGAGTTATGATCATTTTGGTGAGACTGCTCTATTCAAACAATATTGTGCAGAAATTGCAGTCTGAAAAAAAGTGATGGTACAGATTGTACATTCCATATTTTGATTTAAAACAAATTGGATTTTGTTTCCATGTGAATATAATTTAATTTTCTTGAAGTCTCATCAAATTTCATTAAGATTTGAATAAGTTATGACCATTTTTGTGAAGGTAGGTCTGAACCCTACCTAGGGTTTGCAGTTTTGGGAAAAATGCAATAACTTTCTTTTCCACTGTTGGATCTTCATAAAAATTGGAGATAAATTCTGTAATTATGTTATATTAAATCTAATCAAAGTGATTTGTTTAATTATTTTTTTGTGAAAGTTATTAATGATAGTTTTTTGCATTAAACTGTAGGTTGCCATGGAAATGTTTCCAATGTGATCTAGAATGCACTTAATCATTGTTTGAGATTAATTAGTTTATGAAAGTTGTCAAGTGAATCAATTTTTTTGCATTCTTGTCATTGTTAGTGATGGATCATTGATTCAATTGTGTCAAGTTGTGCTAAGTGTTGGTTGCTCTACATCAAATTGGTATTAGAGCCCAAAGATCTGGGCAAGGAAGTTTTGGGAGTTTGTGTATTGTCTTTTTGCATGTTGAAGGAAGAACCTGGATGCCAAAAGACTAGGTAGTGAGGAAAATGAGAGGAAACCTAGGTAAGGTATCACAAAGAAAAGGAGAAGAAAGGTGAAAGAGACTTTCTTGAGAAAGAAAAATGGAGATGTTGAGAAGATTTGTTCGTGGAGACTTGCAGAGTAAGGAGGCACCAAACAAGAAAAAGAAGAAAAGTGAGATAAGAAAAAGGATGGGAAGGTGAAGAAAATTGATATTGAGCAAGAGATAGTATATTTGAGGCAATACTTGGAAGAAATGTACAAAATAATGGAAAAAATGGAACAAAAGAATGAGTCTTGAGATGCAACAATTAATTGAGAAAGCAAATGGTTGGCATTTACCAATAAGAGGATAAAGTGGCCTATCAAGAAGATCATTCAGAGGAGAAGAAGGAAAAATAGGACAACAGAAAGAATGGATGAGTTGCAAGATATGTTGAAAGGAAGGGTTCTAGAAGCATTTGAAGAGACAAGCAAATCTTGTGTTTTTTGAAACTAAGCCTTTGTGTGAGTATGTGTTTACAGGTGCAACAAATGAAAATGAAGATGGAAAAGGGTATGAAGAAAAATAAGTGAATGTTGATTGTTATGCAGAACATGCTGAAAAAGATGAGGTAATGGTCGCACTTTCTAATTTTATGGATGATGTATGTGCTAACATATTGTGTTTGAATGATGAAGATGAAGACATAGATGGTGGTACTGAGGCATATGAATGAGAACTCAAATTTTTGTACCTTGAAGTTGAGAAGATGCTGAGTAAGAGATGGTACAAGAAGAAGAAAAAGGATCCAGGGAAAGTTGTAGAGATGAAGTACAAGTTTCCAAAGAATTGGAAGACCAAAAAGAGAGAGAAAACCTGCACTCAAGTGGACTTGAGTTTTTCTTCCCCTTGGGAGTATGGTGTAGGAGCACCCTTGGTGCCATTTTAGACTATATTGTGAAACTTTGGTTTTTGATTTTTTATGGATTTATTGATGTAAATAAGGTCATTTGAGACCATCCTAAGTGGTTTAGGACCATTTTTGGTCATTTGGTGAAATTTAGGAAAATATTGTAAAAGTTGCTCAAAAAAGTTGTCAAGCAACTTGTCAAAAAGTGTCATTAAGGTGTTTTTTCAACAAGCTAATCAAAAGGTGGTTGAAAATAGTTGGTTTTGGTTGGAAATTTATAAGGAAATCCTCCAAAACTCAAATTGGGGGTTGGATACATTTTTTTTGAAGTTTGGTGAATGAAAACCTCAATTTTAGGTGCATTTTATGATTCTTACATTGTTTTTAGGCTGAAGTTGTGCATTGTATGGCCTGGTATGGCCTCATATCAAGGAGTATAATATATGGATGGAAAGATATTTGTTTCTAGTTTACAATTTTTTTTTGTCGTTGAATTTCATTGAGTTGTGGGGGAGTTATGATCATTTTGGTGAGACTGCCCTATTCTAACAATATTGTGCAAAAATTGCAGTATGAAAAACATGATGGTACAGACTGTACAATCCATATTTTGATCTGAAAAAATTGGAAATCTATTTTCATTAATATTTGAATTAGTTATGACCATTTTTGTGAAGGTAGGTATGAACCCTACCTAGGGTTTGCAGTTTTGGGAAAAATGTAATAAATTTCTTTTCCACCGTTGGATCTTGATAAAATTGGAGGGAAAGTCTATAATTATGTTATATTCAATCTCACCTAAGAGATTAGATTAATTTTTTTTTTGAAAGTTATTAATGAAAGTTTGTTGCATTAAATTGTAGGTTTCCATGGCAATGTTTCCAATGTGATCTAGAATGCACTTAATCATTGTTTGAGATAAATTAGTTTATAAAAGTTGTCAAGTGAATCAGTTTTGTTGCATTTTTTTTATTGTTGGTGATGGATCATTGTTTCACTTGTGTAAGTTGTGCTAAGTGTTGGTTGCTCTACATCACATTGCAGTTCATTTATGTCCATGATAAAGTGTTTAAGGTGTTGAGGAATCTTTGATCCATACTTTTAGTGATCTACTGATTGTAGATTGTTGTGTAAAGTTAGCCTGGGACTACTCTATTTTTCACTCAAGTTCAATTGTGAATGTTTGAATATTTACAATCTAAAAATCATTCAATTCCTTTGGAGATTGCACAGTCTTTGTGATATTGTAGATTCTATCTTGGTTAAGTAGAGATTGGTTTTGGAAGATTGGCATCTTGAACACTCTATTATTTGCATACATGATCTTAGGGTTTATATTAGGTAACTCTCTCAAACCCTATACCTTTTTCTATTTCTTTTAAATCATTATTAGAGCAAGATTCACAAATAATCACCACCATTGTCATATTTGATGAAATTTGAAGCTTCCAAAACTTTGTAAGATCCCTTGTGATTACCAAGATTTTGACATTTACCATTGAGTAATTTATTGCATTGTCAAGACCTAACATTAGAGACCTTGGGGTTATCTCTTGAGGCTTGTTGATAGACATTCACCCTTCAAGAGAGATATGATATTATATTTTGTCTGAGTTGTTACTGTACAAAAAAAATCATCAAAAATTTGGCCAAAGTGACTACAATAGTCTCTACTTGCACTTGTCGATCCACTGCATTCTAGATTTTCTTAACTAATCAGAGTAGTCATTCATAGTTGGAAGGTATCCATAGTGATTGATGGTATTGGTTAATTATGGCACAACACCAGAGATTAGATGGAAAAACTAGGGGGTTCTTAACTATACCCTTCATTGAAGGGTAGGGCCACTTCTAGTTAGGAAGGTGTGTGCGGGATTGTTAGTCTACAGTTGGAGGTAAAGCACCTGTGTGTTGCTCTACATCTCACAGATGACATGCACAATCTTGGAATACAAATATTATCTACATATGGGATCTCTAACCTCGTTCCTTAAAAGTTAATGTTATATCTTATTTAT
Source organism: Sequoia sempervirens (assembly GCA_007258455.2). Lineage (NCBI taxonomy): Eukaryota > Viridiplantae > Streptophyta > Pinopsida > Cupressales > Cupressaceae > Sequoia > Sequoia sempervirens. Next base: position 1,341 of record VDFB02253700.1, on the reverse strand, counting down.
ATGCAATCTTTCATGTTGAAAAATATAGGAAAAAGTGGATTACTCTTTTCAATTCAAACAACAAATTAAGTTATTAAATTTTTATATATTTAGTTATGTAGTTACATTTTTAGTTATTGAAAAGAATTTTTTTTATATCCTATTTTTCTTATGAAGTTAATTTATTACTATATGATAAATAAAACTAAGTAAATTCTTATAGAAGGAGGTGGTTGTTATACACATGGAAAATATATTGGAATGATGGATGAAAAAGGTTGTGAAAAGTATGATATGGGTGAAGTGAAAGTTATTAAAGGGTACAATGGAATTGAAAAAATATGGTATGATGGCTATGTGCTAATGGAAGAAATAAGCTGCATGCAATGAATTGAAATGTGTAGTACTACATGTGTTGATGAAATGATGGATATGCATTTGATATAAGTGTATATGGAATGATGGATAGGTAGTGCTATAGGATCATGTAGTATGAGGTCCCTTCTATAGTTTTGTCACCTACAACATGATTTTGTAGGTCCTTGTTGCTTCTACTACTAGTTTATAAAATTAAGACTAATGAATGTCACTTGTCTAGTGTGTGCATGTAAGATGTGTGATTGAATTATACTTGTGAAATTTTAGTGGACAAGCCGTTTCGCTTGCATACTGATACTTTTAAAGAATTGCTTGTTTTCGTCAATGAATTTTGTATTTGTGGCTCAAATTGATGCTGTAGTGATAAAATAAAGTCATCCTTCTATAATGGCCATTTGTAGAGATTCAATATGTGGCCATTAAATAGAAGTAAAAAATTATACATCATCAATTTTTTGTAATTGAATTACTCCATTTAGAAAGACTATTTTTTATCTCATATGGCCCAAGCCATCTAGTCTATGGTTTTCTCTTGTAATCTTTGTACCTTGAATCATAAAGTAAAGCCCAATCACTCACATTAAATTCTTTGGTTGTGATAAACTAGTCATGGAAACACATTCTTTGTTTTTGGATTATTTTAGTATGATGTATTGCTTCCATTCTTATTTCATCAAATGCATTAAGGTTATGTAACCTCTCCTTCTATGTTATTTATAAGTTCATGCCCAATTTGACTATTGTCCTCAGAGTCTTGTATTCAAATTATATTGGAAGTATTGCATTTTTACTATACACTAATTCATATGGTGTAAAGCCCATTTTTGTCTTCCAAGTTGTACTATAAACCAAAACTACTTCAAGTAACCTAGTTGCCCAATCCTTCCTGTGGAGTTACACTGTCTTTGTGAGGATGTTTTCAATTTCCTTGTTAGTGACCTCCACTTGAAGATTTTCTTGAGGGTGGTAGGATGTAGAATTTTT